>LBNU01009268.1:9969-32205 GCA_014162995.1 Artemisia annua | reverse complement strand
GGTGGATTGTAAACAAATTCTTCCTTTAAGTATAATGCTTAAAGTTAGAAACGAAAAGATAGGCTCTGAGGGGTGTACTAGGGGTATTGTGCACTGAAAATGAGTACAACGCTAAGGTGTGGGAGAATTACTTGAGCAATGAAGTCAATGTAATTTTAATACGGGTGTAAAACAAGGGTTATCCTAATGTCTCTTATCATCTAGTAAATCTAACTACACGAATGTAGTCTCACTTGCGGATTTAGAATGGTCACTAACGCAAGTTCTAGAATCTATAGGCTACCGGTACACACACAAGAATCAACAATGAATGCTTTTCCTAACAATTCTAGTGGTGAACCTCACATATTTAGGGGAAAATTATTTTGAGTGGTACGGTTTTTTGTGCTAGTCATACAATTCCCTATCCATGAGACGCTTATTATGCCTAAAGTTTCACTCCTATATGTTGTAAAAAATTTTAAATTTGTTGCTAAAATTGCCCTAATAAATATTTCTCTCGGTTTTATTACACATCTACCATTAAACAAAACAAAAATCAATCGTAGTAGCATTTTATAAGGTGTCTTCATTTACCCCCCTTTCACTTAAACCGAACATTGTCCCCAATGTTCACATAAAAGATGTAAAAGTATAAAAAGAAAGAATGAAAGAAATACTCCCCTGATTCGTTTGATGTGGATAGTGTGGTAACATGGTTAGATCTTCTTCCAAGATGATGTAAAAGCTCCAAGCTCAAAGCGACACCAAAAGCTTGATGTCATGAACTTGACTCCATGTTCATCTTCTTGTCCAATGTNTTTGAGCTTTGATTAAGCGTCTCTTTTACTTTCTTGAGTCTTTGAGAAATAATTCGTCTTCACGGGCTTTTCACAAGTAGATTTCATCTTTTACTTGACTTTCAAACTCTTTTCCACATCTCGTGCTCGTTTTAGGCTTTTAGGTTGCTTTTCATGATGTTTTTGCAATATCCTTACCTGCACAGTCATAAACACAAAAACACAATATCTTTGGCCTTGAACGTTAGTTTTTGGTCTATAATAGTCTAATAATGGTGAATAAAAGATATGTGAATAAGCACATATCAGGTGGATTGTAAACAAATTCTTCCTTTAAGTATAATGCTTAAAGTTAGAAACGAAAAGATAGGCTCTGAGGGGTGTACTAGGGGTATTGTGCACTAAAAATGAGTACAACGCTAAGGTGTGGGAGAATTACTTGAGCAATGAAGTCAATGTAATTATAATACGGGTGTAAAACAAGGGTTATCCTAATGTCTCTTATCATGTAGTAAATCTAACTACACGAATGTAGTCTCACTTGTGGATTTAGAATGGTCACTAACGCAAGTTCTAGAATCTATAGGCTACCGGTACACACACAAGAATCAACAATGAATGCTTTTCCTAACAATTCTAGGGGTGAACCTCACATATTTGGGGGAAAATTATTTTGAGTGGTACGGTTTTTTGTGCTAGTCATACAATTCCCTATCCATGAGACGCTTATTATGCCTAAAGTTTCACTCCTATATGTTGTAAAAAATTTTAAATTTGATGCTAAAATTGCCCTAATAAATATTTCTCTCGGTTTTATTACACATCTACCATTAAACAAAACAAAAATCAATCGTAGTAGCATTTTCTAAGGTGTCTTCATTTACCCCCCTTACACTTAAACCGAACATTGTCCCCAATGTTCACATAAAAGATGTAAAAGTATAAAAAGAAAGAATGAAAGAAATACTCCCCTGATTCGTTTGATGTGGATAGTGTGGTAACATGGTTAGATCTTCTTCCAAGATGATGTAAAAGCTCCAAGCTCAAAGCGACGCCAAAAGCTTGATGTCATGAACTTGACTCCATGTTCATCTTCTTGTCCAATGTAACCTGTTAAACCTGAGAAAAACAATCTAGGCAAACCATGCGTAAAATTGGCGGGAAATTCTATATATGGATATAATGCTTGTGGAATGAAAGTTTTGCAGATTCCTGGAATTCAAGATGCAGTAATTTTTATAATCCGGTTGAAAAACTAAATTTAAAAAACATTTTCTGGAATCAATACCTGACGCCGTCAGAATTGATCTGACAGAATCCTTATATTTAGTTTCCGGAAAATTTCTGGTAAAACAATTACCTTAATTCCTGGAATCCTGCAAAATTTTATTATCACTCGATACAAGCATTTGACTCAAACAAATACTAATATGTATGTTTATTTTATATCGCTACAATTCATGTCCCAATTCGTCTTATAAACAAATTTAGATTTCCCTTACACTTATCTTTTGCAAAATACCTTTACATGTAGTTAAGACGAAGTTAAAATCAAAATAAAGCATTTTCACAATTTTAATTTGAAACATGAATTATGAGAAATAAAAATAAAACATGCATACGGAAACAAATAAATTCAAATAAACAAACACACAAAACAAATAAACCTTAGGTTGCCTCCCAAGAAGCGCTTTTCTTTATTAACGAGTCTTGTAGCTAGACTCAAAGTCACTCTATTACGTGACCTCATTATTGGTCACGGTCTCTATGTCACCGTTAACATATGTCTCAAATTTTGGGTCCGATTGCAAATACCCTTTGTAAAGGCCCTTTACCTTTTTCTCAATTGCCTCTACAACCTTTTTGGCAATCTCTTTATCAACCTTATACTTAGGCCCAAGGGTCAAGCAATCTTATACAAAAGGCTCCGTTTTCCCACACATAACCCATGCCCTTTCTCTTATCTTCTTCATTAATATCCTCAATTGCACCAATGTTATCCTTATCTAGTTGGGGCACAAAACGAAACTCCTTCATCCTATTAGGCATTTTAAATGTGATCCTATCGGTTTCATTAGAAAATTGAATTGTCCCCTCCAATTCATCGTAACTCAACTTGGACTCTTCTATGAACGGCTTACCTAATACGACATGGGATAAGCTACAATCTATAACACTTGCCAAATCCTCAACAATCATGAAGTCAGTGACATACGTAAAGTTCCCAACTAAGACATGTAAATCTCTAACCCTCCCGACAAAATAACAAATTCCACCGGGATAGTTGGGGTCTTTCCTAGTTTTAAGCCTTGTACTTACTATATCATTATAGACACTTGAAGACATAATGTTGATTGGGGATTCAAAATTAATGTAAGTGTGATCAACGTATTTATATCCTATCATGCATGGTATCTTAACGTTCCAAGGGTTACCTCTTTTTATCTTTGGATCAATCTTAACAAAGGGCGAGCGAGGGTTATCAATTATGTTATTGCAATAGGCGACTTCTTCCTTAGTGGGGTAAAGATTAAAATATACATCACCTACTCTCTCATCCTCCCTTTCCTCTAAACTTCCAGACTTCTTAAGATCATCATATTCTAAGTCCTTGCTTGCGTATATTGCGCCTGCTAGGTCATTAAGTGCATGATCTAATTGAGCATCAATTAAACTATTAAGCTCTCTAAGCTCCCTAATTTCACTTTCGATTTGGTAGCGCAACGACGCTAATTCGTCAGGTGTGAGGGTGGATTCGCGCTTTCCATAATGGCAAACGGAATAATTAATGGACAAGTTACTACGAACAAAAACACAAAGAAAAAGATAGACTAAAGAAAACCTAGAAAAATAAAAATAAAAATCTCACTAGAAAGGATACTAATAAGTAGACCTAAGTAAAAATAAAATTTTCAACCTAAGCAGTAACTATTCCCCGGCTCGGCGCCAAAAACTTGATGCGTGGGTTTTGCAACCTTTGCACTTAAAATCACAAACTGACTTCGAAAATGATGAATAGTAAAATGATAAATAGTGATCGATGAATAGTAACTTGTGAATAGTAATATTTCGAGTATTGGAAAATGACCTGAAATTGTGAGTTGTGACATCAACCCAATCACGAAAGATGAAATGCTACTTCTTTCAGNGTAGTTAAGACGAAGTTAAAATCAAAATAAAGCATTTTCACAATTTTAATTTGAAACATGAATTATGAGAAATAAAAATAAAACATGCATACGGAAACAAATAAATTCAAATAAACAAACACACAAAACAAATAAACCTTAGGTTGCCTCCCAAGAAGCGCTTTTCTTTATTAACGAGTCTTGTAGCTAGACTCAAAGTCACTCTATTACGTGACCTCATTGTTGGTCACGGTCTCTAGGTCACCGCTAACATATGTCTCAAATTTTGGGTCCGATTGCAAATACCCTTTGTAAAGGCCCTTTACCTTTTTCTCAATTGCCTCTACAACCTTTTTGGCAATCTCTTTATCAACCTTATACTTAGGCCCAAGGGTCAAGCAATCCTTATACAAAAGGCTCCGTTTTCCCACACATAATCCATGCCCTTTCTCTTATCTTCTTCATTAATATCCTCAATTGCACCAATGTTATCCATATCTAGTTGGGGCACAAAACGAAACTCCTTCATCCTATTAGGCATTTTATATGTGATCCTATCGGTTTCATTAGAAAATTGAATTGTCCCCTCCAATTCATCGTAACTCAACTTGGACTCTTCTATGAACGGCTTACCTAATACGACATGGGATAAGCTACAATCTATAACACTTGCCAAATCCTCAACAATCATGAAGTCAGTGACATACGTAAAGTTCCCAACTAAGACATGTAAATCTCTAACCCTCCCGACAAAATAACAAATTCCACCGGGATAGTTGGGGTCTTTCCTAGTTTTAAGCCTTGTATTTACTATATCATTATAGACACTTGAAGACATAATGTTGATTGGGGATTCAAAATTAATGTAAGTGTGATCAACGTATTTATATCCTATCATGCATGGTATCTTAACGTTCCAAGGGTTACCTCTTTTTATCTTTGGATCAATCTTAACAAAGGGCGAGCGAGGGTTATCAATTATGTTATTGTAATAGGCGACTTCTTCCTTAGTGGGGTAAAGATTAAAATATACATCACCTACTCTCTCTCATCCTCCCTTTCCTCTAAACTTCCAAAATTCTTAAGATCATCATATTCTAAGTCCTTGCTTGCGTATATTGCGCCTGCTAGGTCATTAAGTGCATGATCTAATTGAGCATCAATTAAACTATTAAGCTCTCTAAGCTCCCTAATTTCACTTTCGATTTGGTAGCGCAACGACGCTACTTCGTCAGGTGTGAGGGTGGATTCGCGCTTTCCATAATGGCAAACGGAATAATTAATGGACAAGTTACTACGAACAAAAACACAAAGAAAAAGATAGACTAAAGAAAACCTAGAAAAATAAAAATAAAAATCTCACTAGAAAGGATACTAATAAGTAGACCTAAGTAAAAATAAAATTTTCAACCTAAGCAATAACTATTCCCCGGCTCGACGCCAAAAACTTGATGCGTGGGTTTTGCAACCTTTGCACTTAAAATCACAAACTGACTCCGAAAATGATGAATAGTAAAATGATGAATAGTGATCGATGAATAGTAACTTGTGAATAGTAATATTTCGAGTATTGGAAAATGACCTGAAATTGTGAGTTGTGACATCAACCCAATCACGAAAGATGAAATGCTACTTCTTTCATCATGTTCTTCTCCCTCCTGATGGTTGCGAGTTATCGGAATCATCATACAAATGTGTACATGCCGTAGAATTACCTTTTACTTGTGCAATTTTAAAGCCGTGTAAGCATAATTCCATGAGAATATGTCAAAAAATATACTCTCAATACAATTCTCTCAAATCAACTTTTAATAGATCCTCCTTTTAATTCACCGGCTACTAGTAATGACCACATATGGAGATAACCCGATATGACCAGCTTGAAAAAGAAGTAAACATCCCATCTTGTGACTTAATGCTTATACAATAGATGTGACTTAATACCTATACTGAGCACTACAATGTAACTCCTTTAAGTATGAGGTGCATGAAATATTCACCACTTGAACAATACACTGCTTTGTGTGAAACTGTGTACTACAACGTAACTCCTTTAAGTGATAGCTATAAACTGTGAGCACTACAATGTAACTCCTTACATTAGTTATAACTAGATTGTGGAAAACTAGAAGGGGGTTGAATAGTTTTACATCTTTTTAATGTGTTCAGAGTTCATTCGAAAAACCTTCAATTAGAGTTTAGTATGAAAACAACATATAATCAATATGATCAATTATATATGTATGCTTTTGGATTTATTGTCAAAACTTAGTTTTATAAATGGAGCTTTGGTTGATCTTTATGTGAATATGTTTTCCTTTTAAAATCTTAAAATGTTTTGTATCAAATTATCGATTAAGTTAAACTGAACATGAGAAGTGTGAATAATGCATCTAAGTTTATTAGACCATATCATATAATTATTCATCCTATAACAATATTAACTTCTATCTATCATACAATAAACATCAAAACAGTATATGCAACAATCAACACATATTTGCAAGCATAGATATAAAGCGATAAATGTAAGAATAAATGAAAAGAGTTAAGAGAAAGGAAATGCAAACCGGGCACGATGATTTATAGTGGTTCGGCTACTAGGACACCTTCCTTGCCTTACTCCACTCCCTGAGTCACCTACTCGAGAGTTTTCTTCACTACTCAACAAGCTCCCTTTTGGCGGAGAAAACCGTACATAACTCTTGGTTACACCAATTAACGACACTAAGCTAAATGTCGGGTTCTAATAGTAGCTAGAACCAATCTCACAACACGACTTCGATCACTACACAACTTCTACATGACTTCACGAGTTCTTCACGACTTCACAACTTCACGACTTCTTCACTACTTCACAACTTCTTCTATACTCCACTACTTATTCATACACCTACATCTTCACAACTAAATGACTTCTCCACACTACTACTTCTTCCCACTACTTCTTACTCACTCATTGACTCACTACTAAGTAAGATCATCTTGATCTACTTACTACATATACATACATAACTCACAACTTCATATCAACACTAACTAGACTCTAATATATCTTTGGCTTTATGATAGGGAGGATTCTTCTCTTGCTCTTTGAGTGGTGAAGGATTGGATCACTTAAAAACAAAGACTTATAATCTTATGATCAAAGGATTTAGAAAGATGTTTGGAAAGGATCGGGACTGAAAATTTTTGTGCAAAAGGTTGGGAAAAATTGCAGAAATAAACCAGTATTTATAGGGAATCATTTCTGACAAGAGGAGCGTACCGACCCCCTTAAATAGGTGTCGGCCCCCTTAAAATTAAGGGGGCCGCCCAGACGAAAACGGCAGTTTTCTTGTCTTTTTCTGGGGAAGGTTTATCTAGTGAAATTTTTACTGTTTTTGGTTAAAATTTTGAATTCATATATTTATTTTGAATTAAACATTTCCCTTTAATTACCAAAAGTGTTTTTCTAAAATATATAAAATGTTTATAACATTTTGTAACATTTTCTTTTAATTAAAACATTTTCCTTTAATTACCAAAAGTGTTTTTCTACAATATATAAAATGTTTATAACATTTTATAAAATTTGTAATGTCTAAATAAAAATCCCTTTGATCATAGAATGTATTAGACATTTGTTTATACATACCTTAAGTGACTGTTGAAGCATACTGTAGACGTTGAGATGTTGAGAGACGTTGACGTATGAATGCATAGATGATTTGTGATCACAAGTAACTTAAACACTTTACGTTATGTGTTGTAACTTACATCTTTGTCATCATCAAAACATGAAGAGGATGTTTAGATTAAATATCGTAATATGAATATCATAATATTTATTCCAACAATCTCCCCCTTTTTGATGATGACAAACTATGTAAATAATAACACATAGTAAAATGTATAAGTTACTTGTTTACACTTTTTCTCCCTCTTTTGTCGAAGCAAAAAGGTGGACTCCTAGACGAGACTTCTACTACACTTCAATACTTGAGATAGAATGTATAAGGCGAGCTTGCATCATCATGAGTGAAGCCTTGACTATCGCCAATGCTCCCCCTTGGTGTATACTCCCCCTTGGTGTAGGCTAAAAACTAGTTTTGGCTACCAAAGGATCGAGCAAAAAATAATCCTACAAAACAGAGTTAGTAGAAAAAGAATGCACGTATACATAATGATGATGATAGATATATGCATGACACGTATTGGGGAACAAGATATGGGTGTCTAAGGTATATGGACTAAGAGTATGACACATGCAATTATTGTATTAAAAAAACAACCTAAATCCCCAAAAAAATAATATGACCAATGCTTAAGACGTGACAATGATTAGGACCTAAAACAGGGATTTGACCGACATATTTTGATGAAAGATGCCAAAATGAAGATGAGAATGATACGTTTGTAGAATTAATGAGGAAGGATGAGCATGAACGGAAAAGGGAAGGTGATGACAAAGGGTTGACAATGATGGTTTAGATTAATATAGCGTTTGACAAAGGTGAATGATTGGGCATCATGGGATTTTTTTTTGGTGGTGTTTTGTTGGTTGACGACCGAAGGTGGATATGCGAAATGAGGTGGCAATGACTCGACAACACTTGAAGCTTGGATTTCTTCTTTGTGTTCTTCACTTGATAGAAAGTGGAAAAGACGCATTTCGTAATGAAATTCACTTGGATGAGGTGGTGATGACTCGACAACACTTGAANCCGGCCCCCTTAAATAGGTGCCGGCCCCCTTAAAATTAAGGGGGCCGCCCAGACGAAAACGGCAGTTTTCTTGTCTTTTTCTGGGGAAGGTTTATCTAGTGAAATTTTAACTGTTTTTGGTTAAAATTTTGAATTCATATATTTATTTTGAATTAAACATTTCCCTTTAATTACCAAAAGTGTTTTTCTAAAATATATAAAATGTTTATAACATTTTGTAACATTTTCTTTTAACTAAAACATTTTCCTTTAATTACCAAAAGTATTTTTCTACAATATATAAAATGTTTATAACATTTTATAAAATTTGTAATGTCTAAATAAAAATCTCTTTGATCATAGAATGTATTAGACATTTGTTTATACATACCTTAAGTGATTGTTGAAGCATACTCGAGACGTTGAGATGTTGAGAGACGTTGACGTATGAATGCATAGATGATTTGTGATCACAAGTAACTTAAACACTTTACGTTATGTGTTGTAACTTACATCTTTGTCATCATCAAAACATGAAGAGGATGTTTAGATTAAATATCGTAATATGAATATCATAATATTTATTCCAATAATCTCCCCTTTTTTGATGATGACAAACTATGTAAATAATAACTCATAGTAAAATGTATAAGTTACTTGTTTACACTTTTTCTCCCCCTTTTGTCGAAGCAAAAAGGTGGACTCCTAGACGAGACTTCTACTACACTTCAATACTTGAGATAGAATGTATAAGGCGAGCTTGCATCATCATGAGTGAAGCCTTGACTATCGCCAATGCTCCCCCTTGGTGTATACTCCCCCTTGGTGTAGGCTAAAAACTAGTTTTGGCTACCAAAGAATCGAGCAAAAAAATAATCCTACAAAACAGAATTAGTAGAAAAAGAATGCACGTATACATAATGATGATGATAGATATATGCATGACACGTATTGGGGAACAAGATATGGGTGTCTAAGGTATATGGACTAAGAGTATGACACATGCAATTATTGTATTAAAAAAAACAACCTAAATCCCCAAAAAAATAATATGACCAATGCTTAAGACGTGACAATGATTAGGACCTAACACAGGGATTTGACCGACATATTTTGATGAAAGATGCCAAAATGAAGATGAGAACGATACGTTTGTAGAATTAATGAGGAAGGATGAGCATGAACGGAAAAGGGTGATGGCCTATCGGATTGTGACACTAAGGTTCTCATGAAATAAGGGTGTAAGATCTAAAGGCAAGAAATATATACCTAGACGGATGAGACATATAGAGTCAAGCATGTAAAGGCATTTAGGCATGTATCATAAGTACAAAACTATATCATGTCAAAATAGTTATAGAAAGACAATAACTATTATAATAAACATGCATTCAATAACTAAGCAAATAATTACGAAGACATACAATCAAATCACATAAGAGCAAATGAACATCTTGAAATTTCATATATGCGAGATGCCATAAATTTAGGAATGAAGACTATAATGAAAATCAAAGTTCATAAATATAAACTAGCGTTAGTTATAATTAGGAAAAACCATTTAATTATGTTGGAGAATGAGTATGAGGCTATTACTAGTGGTGCTCAATTCAGGCTAAACACGACCATTTTTACGGGTTACACACACCCAACTTCTCACATAGAAGCAATTCAACCATTAGGTTAAATTGAATTTCTAGTCAATAGATTCTCCAGTACTCATTCTCTTTTTAGAAGAAATTGAGTTCCTAAATTTACCTAACGAAGGGTACCAAATATGAAGTTTGCTTGGTTCATTAATACTTGGCTTAAGTGACTCAAACATCATGTTTTTATGAAGATAAATCTAGATGATATATTTACTCATGATCCTAATAGAGACGTGTTGAATGTTTAGATAAGAGTAAACAAAATGTTTTAAACTTTTGTTTATGATTTATCAGTTGTTTGGTTTTAATGGCATATTACTTGATTTAATAAATGTGCTTGATTGAAGAATGCTCCTTAGCATATCTTGTGAAATGAATCTCATTAAGATTATTTATCTTAAATGAGTGTGATTCTCAAATGATATTAAAACTAGAGACTTATATATTCTTAAACAAATATTATTTTCTTTGATTATTGCCAATGTTATATACCATAATTTAACTAGTATTTGAAAAGATGAATTTTACTTGTGTATGCATTGTGACAAGTATAGCTTATATTATTTCAAAAAAGGAATGTGTAATGTATTATCTTGTAACACAACCATTCATGCTACAAAGAAAATATAATTCATAGAATATATAGTGTGTATTACTCTTAAATATGTATTTTAGCTTGGATTGATGATTTAATGTGAGCAAAGATTACATATGTTGTTAGTTTGCTCATGTTTGATTTTTCGGAGATGACACTTTTATCCATTGTACTACAATGTAAATTTCTTGAATATTTCGGACGAAACATCCAAGTTGTCAATCCTACTTCATTGTGTATTTTATGCATATATTTACTAAATATTTGGAACACAACTATTGAACAAGTAGACTCAATAAATGACATCATATTCACAAGTGTGAGTTATGATCCGATGCATATTCTTATCGTCTTGGAAAAGGATTTTGTTATTTTCATATCAATCGATGTGATTGAGTATGTAGATTCAAGACTATATCCTTTGTTGTAATTTGATATAATCTTGAAACTAAACAAATAACAATCCAATTTCTTGTCCACACTCAAAAACATATCAATTAGATTTGATAAATATATCAGCCATAATTTGAATAATGAATTGATATAATATCAAGATCTTTCTTGATCATCACGAACACTCATTTAAAATAGATAGACATTTTGATATTGTGTTCCATTAATCCTAAGATTATTTACGAGTGAGGTTAGTGAGTGATTGAAAGTTGACTTATTACTCCATGATTGTTATATGTTTTGTTTATGTGAAAAGCTATTCGTTGTTACGTATAATGAACACACTTAGATTTTGACAATACTTTTTCTTTTATATAACTACTAATATTTTAAAATGATTCAATTTCTCTTATTTAAACAACCTAAGGTAAAACAAGGTAATTTGTTGAAAGTGTTTAAGTGTGTTGTTGAGAATAGATTAAATTGTTTGAAATATCCAGGTGACTAAATTTAACTCATTTACAAGATGTTTGAGTAACATTAAGCTATCTATACCTATATTCAATGCAAACATATTATAACAATCTTAACGCAAGAAATCTAGCATAAGATCTAGTCAAGTATAAACCGGAAAGCTAGCTATAAGCTAATAGGGCACATATGCTTAGATATACAATTAGCTAAAATTCAAATAGCAACGATTATCTAATATACTCTATTAAGAAAATAAAATCACAAAGAAGTTCTCATAACACATAAACGCTTGTCGTCATTTTGTGTATTATATACACCAATGTTTACTTAGCTCGATTTTATTTGAAAATAAAATAGTTTCCTCCCCATTTTATAATTTAATTAAGATCAATATTTAGAAAACATAAATACTTATTTTTCAAAAGTACTAATGGCCTATCGGATTGTGACACTAAGGTTCTCATGAAATAAGGGTGTAAGATCTAAAGGCAAGAAATATATACCTAGACGGATGAGACATATAGAGTCAAGCATGTAAAGGCATTTAGGCATGTATCATAAGTACAAAACTATATCATGTCAAAATAGTTATAGAAAGACAATAACTATTATAATAAACATGCATTCAAAAACTAAGCAAATAATTACGAAGACATACAATCAAATCACATAAGAGCAAATGAACATCTTGAAATTTCATATATGCGAGATGCCATAAATTTAGGAATGAAGACTATAATGAAAATCAAAGTTCATAAATGTAAACTAGCGTTAGTTATAATTAGGAAAAACAATTTAATTATGTTGGAGAATGAGTATGAGGCTATTACTAGTGGTGCTCAATTCAGGCTAAACACGACCATTTTTACGGGTTACACACACCCAACTTCTCACATAGAAGCAATTCAACCGTTAGGTTAAATTGAATTTCTAGTCAATAGATTCTCCAGTACTCATTCTCTTTTTAGAAGAAATTGAATTCCTAAATTTACCTAACGAAGGGTACCAAATATGAAGTTTGCTTGGTTCATTAATACTTGGCTTAAGTGACTCAAACATCATGTTTTTATGAAGATAAATCTAGATGATATATTTACTCATGATCCTAATAGAGACGTGTTGAATGTTTAGATAAGAGTAAACAAAATGTTTTAAACTTTTGTTTATGATTTATCGGTTGTTTGGTTTTAATGGCATATTACTTGATTTAATAAATGTGCTTGATTGAAGAATGCTCCTTAGCATATCTTGTGAAATGAATCTCATTAAGATTATTTATCTTAAATGAGTGTGATTCTCAAATGATATTAAAACTAGAGACTTATATATTCTTAAACAAATATTATTTTCTTTGATTATTGCCAATGTTATATACCATAATTTAACTAGTATTTGAAAAGATGAATTTTACTTGTGTATGCATTGTGACAAGTATAGCTTATATTATTTCAAAAAAGGAATGTGTAATGTATTATCTTGTAAT
Organism: Artemisia annua; assembly: GCA_014162995.1. Classification (NCBI taxonomy): domain Eukaryota; kingdom Viridiplantae; phylum Streptophyta; class Magnoliopsida; order Asterales; family Asteraceae; genus Artemisia; species Artemisia annua. The sequence goes on along the minus strand of LBNU01009268.1, from coordinate 19,019 downwards.
ACAACCATTCATGCTACAAAGAAAATAAAATTCATAGAATATATAGTGTGTATTACTCTTAAATATGTATTTTAGCTTGGATTGATGATTTAATGTGAGCAAAGATTACATATGTTGTTAGTTTGCTCATGTTTGATTTTTCGAAGATGACACATTTATCCATTGTACTACAATGTAAATTTCTTGAATATTTCGGACGAAACATCCAAGTTGTCAATCCTACTTCATTGTGTATTTTATGCATATATTTACTAAATATTTGGAACACAACTATTGAACAAGTAGACTCAATATGACATCATATTCACAAGTGTGAGTTATGATCCGATGCATATTCTTATCGTCTTGGAAAAGGATTTTGTTATTTTCATATCAATCGATGTGATTGAGTATGTAGATTCAAGACTATATCCTTTGTTGTAATTTGATATAATCTTGAAACTAAACAAATAACAATCCAATTTCTTGTCCACACTCAAAAACATATCAATTAGATTTGATAAATATATCAACCATAATTTGAATAATGAATTGATATAATTCAAGATCTTTCTTGATCATCACGAACACTCATTTAAAATAGATAGACATTTTGATATTGTGTTCCATTAATCCTAAGATTATTTACGAGTGAGGTTAGTGAGTGATTAAAAGTTGACTTATTACTCCATGATTGTTATATGTTTTGTTTATGTGAAAAGCTATTCGTTGTTACGTATAATGAACACACTTAGATTTTGACAATACTTTTTCTTTTATATAACTACTAATATTTTAAAATGATTCAATTTCTCTTATTTAAACAACCTAAGGTAAAACAAGGTAATTTGTTGAAAGTGTTTAAGTGTGTTGTTGAGAATAGATTAAATTGTTTGAAATATCCAGGTGACTAAATTTAACTCATTTACAAGATGTTTGAGTAACATTAAGCCATCTATACCTATATTAAATGCAAACATATTATAACAATCTCAACGCAAGAAATCTAGCATAAGATCTAGTCAAGTATAAACCGGAAAGCTAGCTATAAGCTAATAGGGTACATATGCTTAGATATACAATTAGCTAAAATTCAAATAGCAACGATTATCTAATATACTCTATTAACAAAATAAAATCACAAAGAAGTTCACATAACACATAAACGCTTGTCGTCGTTTTGTGTATTATATACACCAATGTTTACTTAGCTCAATTTTATTTGAAAATAAAATAGTTTCCTCCCCATTTTATAATTTAATTAAGATCAATATTTAGAAAACATAAATACTTATTTTTCAAAAGTACATCAACTAGGAATGCCCGACTTGAAGGAAAAGGTAAAACAGAAGTTTTACGTTAAAACGAAACACAAATTTTTGACCACCGTATAGTATTTTGACTTTCTTACTTATTTAAGTTTGTAATAGCTTGTAAGTATTTTTAAGTGAAAGTTAACTCAATTACCTTTAAAACGCCGGGTGGCACGACTTCTACAGAGTTACGGTTAATTTTATATGATTTTTCAAAGTTTCTGAAAAACTGCCAAACAGACAGGCGGACCCCTTAATTTTAAGGGGGCCGCCCAGTATTTAAGGGGGCCGCCCAGACAATTAAGGAGGCATTCCATCTGGTACTCAAAAATGCATTTTTTTTTTTTTTTTGGAAACATTATTTTCTAACTTTGTGGAAATGTGTAAAACTTTCTGAGTTTAATACCAAACATATAACACTTATTTTAAGCATAATTTTATTTTGAGCTAGTATAATTAGTGTATATAACATCAAAACTAATACAAGTTAATCAACAAAACACTTTTCATATTTAATCCTCCTTAATAGGTAATTTGATACATGGATCGTACTCAATTTTTAAAACCATTTGTTTTGAAAATTTGAGCGACGTGGCTCTTGATACCAATTGTGGAAAACTAGAAGGGGGGGGGGTTGAATGGTTTTATATCTTTTTAATTTGTGCAAAGTTCATTCGAAAAACCTTCAATTAGAGTTTAGTATGAAAACAACATATAATCAATATAATCAATTATATATGTATTCTTTTGGATTTATTGTCAAAACTTAGTTTTATGAATGGAGCTTTGGTTGATCTTTATGTGAATATGTTTACCTTTTAAAATCTTAAAAAGTTTTGTATCAAACTATCGATTAAGTTAAACTCAACATGAGAAGTGTGAATAATGCATCTAAGTTTATTAGACCATATCATATAATTATTCATCCTATAATAATATTAACTTATATCTATTACACAATCAACATCAAAACAATATAAGCAACAATCAACACATATTTGCAAGCATAGATATAAAGCGATAAATGTAAGAATAAATGAAAAGAGTTAAGAGAAAGGAAATGCAAACCGGGCACGATGATTTATAGTGGTTCGGCACAAGGACACCTTCCTTGCCCTACTCCACTCCCTGAGTCACCTACTCGAGAGTTTTCTTCACTACTCAACAAGCTCCCTTTTGGCGGAGAAAACCGTACACAACTCTTGCTTACACCAACTAACGACACTAAGCTAAATGTCGGGTTCTAATAGTAGATAGAACCAATCTCACGACACGACTTCGATCACTACACAACTTCTACATGACTTCACGACTTCTTCACGACTTCACAACTTCACGACTTCTTCACTACTTCACAACTTCTTCTATACTCCACTATTATTCATACACCTACATCTTCACAACTAAATGACTTCTTGATAAGGCGAAAAGTGTACCGCTTTTCGGGGGTCATTTAAGCCCTAAATCGTATTTATTTGATCAAATATCGCCCTAAATCGTTCCTTTTGTCATTTTAGGTACTTTGGAGAGAAATTCTGGAAAAGAAAGCATTTTGGACGTTTTTGGAGCATAAAAGTGAAGAATTCGACAAAGTGCCAAAATTCTGCTGAATAGTACCCTTGACGGCGTCAAGCATGGATGTGACGCCATCAAGCCTTGATAAGCCAGAATGATTTTTGGGAGTTTAAAGGGGGACAGCGTCAAGAAGGCTATCAAGAAACCCTAATCACGGCGAGGTGACGGCGTCAAGGCTATAACGTGACACCGTCAAATCTGATTTTTTTTAGTCATTAGGGTGGAACTTTTTAAGGAGAAACCCTAGACGAATTTTAGCAGCTTTTTCAAGGTTTTTCACCTTGAGATCTTCCATGTTACATTGAAGATAAGTAATTAATTAATCATTCAATATGTCTATGTGTTGTTTGATTCTATCTTGTTCTTGTCTTTTGTTTAACATGCTAGGCTAGGTTTTCTTTGTGTTTACTTAGATCTAATGAAAGCTAACTATTGATTATTGATTGAATGGTGTGTTATTGATTATATTGGATGAACGTTTATCGATGTTAGGCTTAAGAAAACTGGCAAACTTCCGATTGGTAACATGCTTGAACGTCTTAAGAAACATGAACCAAGGTGTACTAAGGTTATTTGATTGTATTTAATGCATGAGCGAATTCTAGTGATCCCAAGTTAGGAGCTTCTTAGCCTGCTCGACAAAGGAGTGAAGTAGGAGTTTATAGAGTTGGGGAAGTCCGTACACACCCCCACGACCGTTATTAAGGAATACAATCCGTCATCCACGCAATTAATACACACTAATCAATCGGTAAAGATAGTTAGGGAGTAAGGAAATCTAAGTAAACACACTTCTCTCCATATAAGTTTTCACAAACATTTACTATCTTGTTATTTTATTTTATTTGCAATTGTAGTTATTTGGGTTAGTTGACTAGCAACTAATTCCGCCCATTCTTTCAAACCAGAGATTTACTTGCTTTCATTAAAATATAAAAAAAAAATCAAAAAGAATCTTCCCTCACCCTTAGACCTATTAGAGTAGTTTTTTCAATCCTAACGACACTATTCCCTTAGAGAACGATCAATCCCCCAGTACTCGCCACTACACTATACTACATCAGTCAGGTACACTTCCTGGTGGGGATTGCAAGCTTCTCAAGATCCCTTGAGAAGTAAAACCTTTTTGCGAGGGTGCAATCTCATGCGTCAAAGTTTTTGGCGCCGCTGCCAGGGAATAGTTATTGTTTAGGTTGAATTTTTATTTTATTAGGTCTACTCGCTAGATTCCTTTCTAGTGAGACTTTTATTTTATTTTTCTAGGTTTTCTTTAGTCTATCTTTTTCTTCGTGTCTTTGTTCGTAACCATTACCATCCGCCATCATGGAAGGTGGTAACATCCTCGATCCCAACAACCCACCACAACAAAACCATCCCCAACCAAACCAACCTCCTAGAGCCCGTACCTTAGGTGAGTATTCCCAACCTAGCCACCATGGCTATCGAAACACCATTGAGATCACCCAAGGAGCCAATGTGTCTCCCTTGCGATCCGACACCATCCGGGTGCAAAGCGGATGTGCATTCCATGGACTTCATTCCGAAGATCCTAATCAACACCTCAAGGACTTCCTTAAGATCGTAGATTCCATAGACCTTGATGTTGACACTCGAGAGACTACCCGATTACGTCTCTTCCAGTTCTCTCTGCGAGACCATGCTAGTCAATGGGTAGAGCTTCTACCTGCAGGATCTATCACCTCTTGGGATGATCTCACAACTCGCTTCCTAGCTCAGTTTTTCCCACCGGGGAGAACCACAAAGCTAAGGAATGATATCTTGGCGTTCCAACAACGCCAAGGCGAAACCCTCTATGAGGCATGGGCTCGATTCAAGGACTTACTCCAAAGAGTCCCTCATCATGGCATAGACCTTTGGCTCCAAGTCCAAATCTTCTATGACCATATCAATCTCCCCACGAGGCAAACCATTGACCAAGCGGCCAGTGGTAAGCTATGTGATCTAAGTGCGGAACAATCATGGGATCTCCTAGAAGATCTTGCTCTTTATGACAATGAAAGTTTGGATGATCCCCGTGATTTGAATAAAACGGTCAAGGCAATATCTTTGCCTTCGAATAATTCAAGCACTTCCGACCGTAGGATCATAGAACTTGAAGACCAAGTCAAGTTTCTTATGAAATCCTACGAGGCTCCTAAACCTTCAAGCCAAGTGAACAAAATCACTTCTTCGTGCGAATTATGTAGTGGTCCCCACGACACTCGTGATTGCATGGAACTCCCCGAACAAGCTTTTGCGGACTACGCATCCTCGCGTACCGACGGAGCGGGAGACAAGTGGTACACTTTCAAACCCGAGCCAAACCCTTATGGTGACTCCTACAACCCCCCATGGAGAAATCACCCGAACCTTAGGTGGAAACAAAACCAATACACGCCCCAAAACAATTCCTCTAATCCACCTAATCGTTTTCAACCCAACGGTCCCTCCTCGAACTGTAGCTTCAACAACAATCCTTCCAACAACTATGGTAGTACCAATAACTTTGAAGGATTGATGTCCAATTTTATGGCATCTCAAGAAGCTCGTATAGCTAAATTTACATCCGAATTTGATCAACAACAAGTAGAGATGACCAATAAGATTGACAACTTATTGAAGGCCCTCAACAACCAAGTGCTATCACCTCCACATAAGGACGCTAGGAACACAAATATCGGACCACAAATCAAGGATCCTTCTTCATCCAAACAAGTCCACTTCGTTAATGTTGTCAATATTAAGCCAATCCCTGAGAATGAAATAGATAATGAACATAAGGAGGAAGTTAAGGAAAATGAGGATGAGGTTAAGGAAGTTGAGGTTGATAAGGAAGTTAAGATAAGTGAAGTAGAAGAAGTAGATGACGAAGAGGACTACTTCAATAGGTTGCCCTAAGGAAGAACATGCATACCATAAGGATCTATTCGATGACCCCGAGACACCATACTTCCTAGGTAACCCAATCATCAAAACAGGTGACCCTTCCAACATCAACACACCATGCAATATAGGTCACTTGCATGTTTGGAAGGCCTACATAGATCTTAAGTCTCCAATAAACATCATGAATAGAGCCCACTACAATCTAATAATGAAAAAGCAACTTGGACTTAGGACATTTCCTAGCACGGGGTGGATAAGCAATAATGTAGGTAGAGTTAGGGGACTACATGTCTATATAGGGAATTTCACCTACCTCACCGACTTCGTGATCGTTCAGGATATTCGTCTGGTAGTTGACGCGTGCTTAACTCAAGTAGTTCTTGGAAAGCCATTTGTTGAGGCCTCTAAAATGAATTATGACCCATCTCTAGGGATAGTTAGATTCAAGGACGAGACCAATGATGTAGCTTACCAAATGCCTTATAAGATACAGCAATACCGACTCTTGTCAAACATTGAGACGGAGCACAAGCAAGCAGTCTACTATAAGAATGACAAGGATAGATGTAGAGGAGTAAACTATGTTATGAGTAGGATATTTGGGTTCTACAAAGAATGCTTGCAACTAGTTTCGGAATATAAGACTAAGCACGAGGATGACCTAGAGGACGTGACCAATGATGGAGTCACGTAATAGAGCCCGCGACTTTGAGTCTAGCTACAAGACTCGTTAATAAAAGCGCTTTTGGGAGGCAACCCAAGCTTTGTGTGTTTAATTGTTTGTTTGTTTGATTTTATTTGCTTCCGTATGTATGTTTTAATTTTATTGATATTGATTCATGCTTCAAATTAAATTGTGAAAATGCTTTATTTTGTTTTTAACTTCGTCTTAACTACATATAAAGGTATTTTGCAAAAGATAAGTGTAAGGGAAATCCAAATCGGTTTATAAGAACAAATGAACATGAATCATAACAATATTAAATTGACATACATATTAGCAATTGTTCGAGTCAAATGCTTGTATCGAGTCATAATGATATTTTTCAGGATTTCCAGAAATTAAGAATTGAGTTTTTCCAGAAATTTTCCGGAAACTTAACAAGAAAATCTGTCAGATCACCTCTGACGGCGTCAGGACCCAGTTTGACGGCGTCAAGCACTGTTTTCTGGAATTTTTGAAAGTTTTGTTTTTCTTCCGGAATCATAAAATGCTTTATAAAATTTCTAACTTATAAACTCCAGGAATCTGCAAAATATTCATTCCACAAGCATTATATCCTTATACAGATTTATCCCGCCGATGTTATGAAGGTTTTCGTGTTTGTTTTCTCAGGTTTAAAAGGTTATTTTGGACAAGAAGATGATTTATATTTCGGAAGGGAAGCTTTGAGCATTCATTTTCTTGGAAGAAGATCTAACCATGTTACCACTTTATCAACCGAGTGAATCAGGGGAGTATTTGATCTCATTCTTTTACCTTATTTACTTTTACATCTTGTTATTTGAACATTGGGGACAATGTTCATCTTAAGGGTAAGGGGGGTAAATTATGATACCTTAGAGAATGCAATTACGCTTGATTTTTATTTGTTGAATGGTTGATGTGTAATAAAACTGAGAGAAATACCTGTTAGGGCAATTTTAGTGCCAAATTTAAAACTTTTTTACAACATTTAGGAGTGTGATGCGTGAGATTGCACCCTCGCAAGAAGGTTTTACTTCTCAAGGGATCTTGAGAAGCTTGCAGTCCCCACCAGGCAGTGTACCTGACCGATGTAGTATAGTGTAGTGGCATGTACCGGGGGATTGATCGTTCTCTAGGGGAATAGTGTCGTTAGGATTGAAAAGCTACTCTAGTAGGTCTAAGGGTGAGGGAAGATTCTTTTTGTATTTTATTATTTTTATGAAAGCAAGTAAAAATCTCGGGTTTAAAGGAGTGGGCTAAATTAGTTGCTAATCAACTAACCCAAATGATTACTAATGCAAATAAAATAAAATAAAATGAAAGTAAATGCTTGTGAAAACTTATATGGAGAGAAGTGTGTTTACTTAGATTTCCTTACTCCCTAACTATCTTTTACCGATTGATTAGTGTGTATTAATTGCGTGGATGACGGATTGTATTCCTAAATTACGGTCGTGGGGGTGTGTACGGACTTCCCCAACTCTATAAGCTCCTACTTCACTCCTATGTCGAGCCGGCTAAGAAGCTCCTAACATGGGATCACTAGAATTCGCTCATGCATTAAATACAATCAAATAACCTTAGTACACCTTGGTTCATGTTTCTTAAGACGTTCAAGCATGTTACCAATTGGAAGTCTGCCAGTTTTCTTAAGCCTAACATCGATAAACATTCATCCAATACAATCAATAACACACCATTCAATCAATAATCAATAGTTAGGTTTCATTAGATCTAAGCAAACACAAAGAAAACCTAGCCTAGCATGTTAAACAAAAGACAAGAACAAGATAGAATCAAACAACACATAGACATATTGAATGATTAATTGATTACTTATCTTCAATGTCACATGGAAGATCTCAAGGCAAAAAACCTTGAAAAAGCTGCTGAAAATCGTCTAGGGTTTCTCACTTAAAATTTTCACACTAATGACTAAAAATCATGAGAGTATATATAGAAAAACAGACTTAACAGCGTCTCGTTATAGCCTTGACGCCGTCACCTCGCTGTGATTAGGGTTTCTTGATGGCCTTCTTGACGCCGTCTCCCTTTAAACCCCCAAAAATCGTTCTGGCTTATCAAGGCCTGACGGCGTCACGTCCAAGCTTGACGCCGTCCAAGGTACTGTTCCAGCGGAATTTGGCACTTTGTCGAATTCTTCACTTTTATGCTCCAAAAACGTCCAAAATGCTACCTTTTCCAGAATTTCTCTCCAAAGTACCTAAAATGCCAAAAGGAACGATTTAGGGCGATATTTGATCAAATAAATACGATTTAGGGCTTAAATGACCCCCGAAAAGCGGTACACTTTTCGCCTCATCAAATACCCTTACACTTGAGATTTGCTTGTCCTCAAGCAAATGCGCTTTTATTCTAATCAAAATACAAATTAGGGGTCATTTAACACTAATATAAAAGTAATTACAACAAATAATCGTTCCCCTTCAATCATAATAAGCACGGAGATTACATACTAGCACCTCACAAGTAGTGTTTAGACACTCACATCTCTCAGGTGTCATAGAATTATATCTCATAAATGAAAATGAAGAATATCTCTCACTACCTGTTATAGCAAATAGATTACCATAGGCTTGGGAAAGGAT
>LBNU01009267.1:2151-12260 GCA_014162995.1 Artemisia annua | reverse complement strand
CAGACATTTCTCCCACTTAGGTTTTGAACCGCCACTTGGTTATTAAGCATCTGACTCTCAGAGATCTTGCTGTGCTAGAAGCCCGGTTTAGTTGGTGGTTTTACTATAAATGATTTCTTGTTGGATAAAACACTACAAAAATTTTACTAGCAGTTTTAGTTATAGGTGTCATGAACAAGATCAAACTAATATATCTGATGCACTTATACGTGCGATTAAAAAAAAAAAAAAAAAAAAAAAAAAAAAAAAAAAAAAAATAAAAAAAAAAAAAAAAAAAAAAAAAAAAAAAACCTTAATGGGCTAAATGTTGTAAAAACTTATTGGGTCATCCATATAAAGATGTTTATTCAGGACTTGATTGATAGCTGAATTGAAGGCTGATAGCTGAAAATTTAACATGAATTGGTGTCTATTATTTTCAAACAAATTAAAATGTTTTATACATGATATGAGTATGACAATGCCTTTATGCATGTGTTCATAGTTTATCATCAAATCAAGTAAAAATGTAAAATATCCATCATATCTCATATGTAAAGATCAACCTAACAATTAGGTAAACACCAGAACATAAACATGACAAGAAAAAACAAGGACATTTATTTTGTAGGTGTGAATCTTAGCATATCACAGATCTTACCATGTGATACCAAAATTCAAACATGTAACATTTGAGCCTGATGTGACGGCCCCCCGTGTCTGTGGATTCTGACTCGAAGGTCGGTCCATGATTCCAGAGAATTCAACACCAAACTTGAAGCTATTATCGAGTTGAATGTAGAGTTCTACTTGGTCATTTATGACTCTAATGAGTAATGACTCTAATGTTAGATCTTAGTTATACCGTTGTAATGATTTAATCTTGGTCATATCTTTTGGACTATGCCTAGTATAACTGAACATACCCCTGTTTGGTACAGATTTACCCAAGAATACAAGTCTTCCCACTAAGTATTGGTCTTTTTCACTTGCAATTGCAAGGACCATGTTCCACCGACACGGAAAAGCTAACTTCGTAAGTTGCACACTACTGCACTAGAGCTTGTAGAGATAACTGATAAGTCATTGAAACAATTCTACAACAGTCTTCATTTGAATTTTAGTAAAAACCTTTTTTCACAAAGCTTGCTTTTAAACCTTTTTGTTTCTATAAAGAACCACTCATACAGAACACTATGTAAACTTAAACTTTTGTGAGTGTCATTATCGCATCAGCTGATCGCTAGACCAAAAGCTTAACGCTTTTTTCTGCTAATTCTTATAACATACTATGAATATTCAAGTAAGATCAAACGGAGTAGTAACCAACCACTTAATTAAATAGCAATGTAAAAATCAAAATCAAATAGTAATTCATGCATCTTTATTCACAAATAAACAACTTAATAAAAAGCGCGATTACATTTATGTTCATTAGTAACCAAACATCTTATTGCTAAAAGTTAAGAACCTAGTTAAAAACTAGACATATACGGGGAAAAAGTCCTAGCTTCTAACTACATAGATACCACTACATCTTATATAGTTTAGATGTTATTAGTGCATAGAAATTAAACCCTTTTTCGCAATCACTCGACATGACATTAGAAGAAACTATCTACATCCTTCATCCACGATTCGACATCATCATCCAACTCTGATAAAATTCCGTTTGATACCGCGTCATTCCTTTCTAGCAAATTAAACTCTTCTAGGATCATTGGAGACGGTATCCGAAAATCAAAGAAATCATTTTCAAAATTCGACTCATAATGCAAAAACTCATTAGAAAATGGATTAATATTATCAAATGGCTCGATTTGTTTTGGTTCCAAAGGCGTCGTTTCTAATGCCTCCTCTGCGTTACGTAAAACAGACGTGGGTGAAGAAGGATCACGCAAATCGTGATTCTTAGATTGATCATAGACCGAAGTAGAAGTGATCACAGGTTGAACCGCGGGTGGTGGCTTTAAAAAATTTGTCTGTGCTTGTGACCCACGTAATTCAATAGCTCTTCGATCATATACTAAAGCTGCCTCCTCTGCAGTATCATACGTGCCAAGCCAAACTCTAGTCCGTGTCGTCGGGTCACGAATTTCCGCAGCCCATCGCCCCCATTGCCTTCGTCGTACGCCACGAAATTTCTGAACATTTTCTAAGCCTTTTCCTGTCTCGGGTACTTTTTTTCGACGAATTAGTCTTTTCTTGTCACCATCATGACCATTTTGAGTCATATTTGTCCCACAACAATTTCTTTCTAGCTTGATCACGCTTACATATTTTTTAATACTCCTACGACCCGGTTCGTGGTTATTTTCATCTCCTGAAGAGTCAGTTGCATCACAATCTGTCACGGAAATCGTTACGACTTTTGGTGAGTTCATTTGAGATTGTAGCTTGGTTGTGACCTTACGAGTAACCCTGAATTTGGGAGAACATTGATGATCCATTTGTTACATAGACGTAACGTAAAATTTAATGTATTATGAAACTGAAAAATAAAAGAGGAGGGAGTGATGGTAGAGTTTATATTGAATAGGTTTGAATGAGTGTAAATAACAAAGAGAGATTGTAGGCAAGATACTTTGCTTTGGTAGACTGTTTTTTATTTATGGATATGATTTAGTATTTATATATGTACTATTTTTAACTTTATTTTCTATAAATGTTCATTTCAATATTATTTTTAACTTAGTTTTTGATTAAACTAATGGGCTAAAAAACAAAAATGGTCAAAATGTTTGCTTTGACACACTTAAATGTTTGTTGTTGATATATAGTACTAAAGAAATTGTTGGTTAGTTTAAAAATATAGCTAAAATAACAATGACTAAAACTTACTATGATAATTAGTAAATACTTTTCACAAGTATATTTTTAATAAAATAAATCATCCTGTCCAATAAAATCTTGTTAAATATGGATTTTTCAAAATTTTCTAAGCAAGAAATCAGGGCCTAAAACATTGTCAAAAAAGATAAATACGTCTGAGATTTCGCAAAGTGAGCTAAAATAGATGAAGATTTCAAATATTTGAAATGTAACTTAAAAGTCGGGATAGTGAGCGTAATATTTAGGCTATTTTTTAATAAGATTTTTAGTATTATAACCCTTGGGCGCCAAGGAATTCCAAAAGTCAATTATCGACATAGGCTTCAGGTTATAATTTATTCGCAAACGTAACCAAACTTTTTTATTTTTGTATAATAATATAGGTAGTTGGAGATATTTACCTACTTTTAAAATGAAATTTGACTAGATTATTAAAATTTCCAAAAAGTAAAACAACACTTAGACTTAATTATTCATATTAGCTTGTTTTGTCATTAACAATCGGAGCATTACTTCAGTGTTATCACTCTTTCAATGCAAACGTTGAATTTATCGGTTAAATAAGGCTTTAGAAATATCTTATGGGTTCAATACCAACTCTTAGTTAAATGTCACTTGAACATGTGTTAATTGCTTGAGGTTAGATCTTTTGAGAAGTGTCAATTAGCACAAAATTTTTTTGTAGAGGTTCGGGTCCTTGTCGGTTTAAACTTCTTAAAGAAAATTATTAGTTTTAACCCAACCTTATTTAATACTGTAATTTAGAAATCATACGAACTAAATTAATTCATTTTGATTCAACAAAAATCCTAGATATTTGATATATTCATGTCGGTTTATGAGTTTATCCCTAATCTTTATCGGTTTTAACGCAAGGGTGACCTATACGAGGTGGAACTTGGGCTCCAAGCAAATTTCAAAACTTGAAATAAGTCCTACTCAATTGCGTCAGTCATTGTCACATGTCATTACTTTTTTGCTTTCAAAACATGCGATTGTAAGAGTGCAACGTTTTTATGTTCCTTCCCAATATTTATATCTGATGTTATTACGTACATAGTCACGGATATCATCAGCTAGTAATAAAAGCCATAGCTATTAAGCTACAGTATATTCTTTGTTTCCTTCAAAATTCACTTCGAAGTAAGGCGGTAAGGCCTTGCAACATTAGGACTGTAGTTATTAGAACTTGTGACATAAACTTTAGGTACCTTATTATTATTTTTTTTTTGGAACGGCGGGTTAGTTGTTAGATGTTAGTTGTTAGTTGTTAGTTGTTGGCTCGAGTTAGTGTCGCATCATCGGGCAGAGATACCAACCGCGAGCCTCTCCTTAGGGGATAACCCCACTCCTATTCCCGATTCGTCTGATATCATTAGAGCTTGTGGTTCCCAAGTGGGGACTTCCCGGTCGGTCACCCAAACTTTAGGTACCTTATTGAATGACAAAAACTCGGACTTAAAATAAAAAAAATTAAAAAGAAAACGAAAAGATATATACTCTTCTTTCCGACACTTATTTACCAAGAACGCGACATCTTGAACATGATCTCGACTAACTGCCAGAGGCAACGACCGGCCAAGGATGGATACGGTGAAAATGTGGTTTGCAGGTTAACGATCTTAATTAGTGAGAAATGATTGGATGATTAAAAACATGACTAACTTTATGGCTAATCTCACATGTCAGCAACTTGTCGATAACAACTAACAACATAAGACTCACTTCTTTACCGTCAAATAAATTATTGTCAAAAAGTTTTGGGTGTATAAATCGACACTTTTTTACTTTTTAGCCATCTTAATCATTTCCCTTAATTAATGGTTAATGGTCATGTTGTTTAGTAGTTTTCACTTTTCCGTACCAAATGGTAGGGGTGATCACCAAAACCGAAAAACCAAAAAACCGAAAAAACCGCCCAAAAAAGCCAAATTAATTCTAAATCGATGGTGATTTTGGTTTAAAAAAATTGAAAGTTTTAATTCGTTTTTGGTTTTATATGAAAACCCACACCGGAAAAATAGAACAACTCGATACTAATATTTATAAAACTAATAAAAAAAATATATACATATTAGTTTTGATACAATAATCACCAAAGTCCAAAAACTACACGTGTATTAGATATTTGTAAATGATGTTTATTTAGCTAACACTACAATAAATTCGTAATGTGTTTTCTTTATTTCATATATGTTTGCACATCTCATCTTTATATACATGTTATGTAATCTTATTACTTTTGACAAAATATTAAATTTACTTTCTAAGATTTCTTGATTTAGGTTGTGGATGTTCAAAAAAATATCCGTATTTAGATATCTGAATATTTGATCACAATTTATTAAAAAGTTGGGTTTTATGAAATGTCAGATATTCGAATATGTAAAATTATTATCCAAAATTTGGATATCCAAATTGAATAAAACTTATCTAAAATAATGGGTCCAAATAAAACTATTATCGCAAATTTCGGATATCAAAAATTTGTGATATAATCATTTATTGACAAGTCACTTTAATTATTTAAATTAGCTAAAAAAAAATATTGCCGAAAATGTCTCATTTCATATTTTCGCTTTTGGCCTAAAAAAAACCATGAGACGACTCTCATACCATTATAATCATATTTACCTCTTTGACAAATCTTTATCTTTTAGATAACTTTGTCTAAGTTTAAGCGGTAATTGTTTGCGAAAATGATTTCAAACTTGTAGAAAAGATGACCCTCCAATGAAAAAACCGAAAATCGAACTACAAAAAACCAACAACCGAAAAAACCAAACCAAACTTGGCGGGGTTTGGTTTTAAAAAACTTAAACCGAATTTTTGGTTCGAGGTTTGGTTGAGCCAAAAACCGCCCATTGCTCATCCTTATCAAATGACTTGTGTCTTAATGGTACCTCATGTGTGTGAGAAGCTCCCAAACCAAATGATCTTGCTTAGAACATATGAGTTAGATTTATGGTGTATATAAGAGCAGGCGGTAAGTTACCCCTGAGTTATAACATAACTCACCGCCGCGTCAGCGCCACATCAGCTTTAACCTTTTAACTTTAACTCACCAAAAAACACTATGGTACAATAATTCACCTATAACTCACATTCACGTCAATTTACAAATTAACCCCTTAACTGTTTTATTCATTCAACAACCCAAATATTTCATTAATAACCTTAAAAATTCAATTTAAAAAAAAAAAAAAAAAAAAAAAAAAAAAAAAAAAAAAAAAAAAAAAAAAAGAAAAAAGAAACTGCTACTAAAACAACAGGGACTAAAGTGTAACAACTACACTACACAAGGACTAAAGTGCAAATATTTCATTAAATACTCTTTATCCTCTTCCTCCTACCACACACCTGCGCGCGCGCGCACATACACACACAGTGACACCATCGACACCATCAACACCATCCAAACCATCACCATCGACACCATCCAAAACCAAGGGGGCATTTATGTAAATTTTTTCACAGCTTAACGCAGCGTTAAGACACTAACGCAACACCTTAACGTGCAAATGCCATCAAGCCACGCATAACGTGGGTTAACTCTCCTGCGTTATCATATAACTCACCCCCCGAGTTACGTTACCGCCTGCTCTAATGTGAGATAGCTAGTTGTTCTAAATATACATACATAGTTTTCCGTCACTATCTCTTTTGTATGCTATGGTCCTATCAACTTGGGGTTGTTTGGCTAAGCTTATTAGCATATTAGCTTATTGGCTCAAATAAACCCAAATTAAGTGTTTGACTAAGTTTATATGAGTGGGATTATTAGCCTATATAAGAGCGGTTTTGATAAACCTAAAAATTGTGCCTTTTTTATGAGGGGTTGGGCTTATATAACATTTTTCATTATAAATTATAAGATTACCCTCAATTATACTTAATTTAAGTTTTGTATTTTCTTAATTTATGTCCTTTTTGATTATTTAACATAAACCATATACTTGAGCTTATCAACTTAATAAACATAAGATAATCAAAACACTTACCATAGACTTATAAGCTTATGATATATAAGCCATAAACTACTTATATAACATAAACTGAATTTATAAGCTTAGCCAAACACCCCCTTATTAGCATTACACATACTTCTTGGCTAATGAAAATTTGAACATTCAAAATTGTAGTTTTTACTCCGTAGTGCGTAAGTTTGAGATAATGTATCCTAGGTGTTTAGGTTGGTTTACAATAAGTACGCACCTAAACATTAAAATGAATTGAATGACATAACAATTTCTTTATCATATAGCATCGTTTAAGTCAAGTTTGATGTTAATGAACACAAATGAATAGTTAATAGTTTGGTGTCCTTTATTATCGGATTAATGAAATTGCCTGATTTGTATTATTCATTTCAAACAATATATAACGTACACAAGATCTTTTTAGATACACAAATAAATAGACTAGGCCTACTAACCAATTAAGTTCTATAGGCTAAATAAGCATATCAACTAACACTCCTCCGCAGTTGGAGACTTGGAGCGGGAGGTAACCGAACATTCAAACTGATACGTAACTCCTCACACAAAGCCGAAAGCAATCCATTCGAGAAAATATCAGCATAATGATAACGTGGAGGCGCATGAAGAACTCGAACTTGACCCCGGGTAAGCATGTCACGAATAAAGTGGATATCAATCTCAATATGCTTCTTTCCGCTAATGATGCACTGGATTAGCGGTCAAATACGTAACACTAACATTATCACAATAAATAAGAGGTGGTAGACAATAACAGGGAATGTAATTCTCGAAGTAGATTACGAATCAAAACAGTCTCAACAACAGCAATGACAATATCCTGAGTATCAGCCTTAACAATTATATGTATTTCTTGTTTTGCTATTTATGTGATGTCTCATAAAATATGCAATCACATGAAACTATTTGTTAAGCAATGTTGGTTGTTATGAGCCCAGAACAGGGTAAGATAATCAAAAGCCTAGCTACGTACCAATTTAATGGTTACCGGATATCAGTTGGAATCGTGTTATCACTTTCCAAAGTAAACTATTCGACCCTAATGCTTGGGTTTCACGAATATCTACTTGGAATAAGACCAAATGTTTGTTATTGAATTAGGCACAATTCAACAACCCTTGCGTATTATAGTGTTTTTGTTTTCTGTATATGTTTCATGCTTATTTGATTTCCTATTTATAGGAAGATACTCATGGCTAGTCAAATGGAATTATGAGAATTAATTGGCCCATTAAACTCCACATAATTGCCCCCATTATAGCCAAAGATAGTGGTTACATGACCAATTAAACGTGGTCATAAGAGCAGATATAATTGTCATTTGAATAGGTCAAAACAATTACATTATCATCAGCAGAATCAGCTAGCAGCAGGATCAGCTGGCAGCAGAATCCTATCAGCAGGATCAGCTAGCAGCAGAATCCTAGCAGCAGATTCACAACACTAGCAGCAGAATCAGATTCATGCATCAGCAGAATCAGATTCACACTAGCACAACCACTATTGAGTCAGGGTAATCAGGGACTTGATGGGTGTACACTCCGTACCTCCAAACCCATTTCCAAGTATGATTTGATCCCTCAAGTGCACTAAATTTTCCAACAATCCTCCCCAAATTTAGTTCACTTCCTTAGCATGAAAATCAAACATTAGACAAAACATATGCATAAACGAAAATATCCTGAGGATTGAATTTCCATCTTAGTACATTACACGTTCAAATATTCGAGAATCAGGGTGTTCTAAGAATTGAACCCTTCAACCCATTTGAATACCTGAAGATAAAATACACATATATTTTCAAACACTAAAATACTCCTGACACTATACAAGCCATGTGTCCATATCCAATTCATAAATGTTGTAAAAGCTAAAAGTCCATAGCTTCCTGAAGCGGCAAAACTTCAACATTTACATAGGTGGTTCCTCTTTATTCATGCTCCTGCTTAGCACTTTTTCAAAGAAAGTTAACCATTGAGAAGTAAAGACTTCATCCTCCTTTTCAGCAGGTTCTGAGCACAACCTTGGGATGATTGTAAAACATGTGCTCCAGTACACTGAATGTTCAGCTTTCCACATTGAACTCAACTCCCAAGTTTCCTCAGGAGGGAGTTGGGTGTCCTAGCATTCAGTGACTAAGTTGGACTTTAAACCCATCCCTTTAGCAGACTTTAAAACCAAGTCTCTAGCCAAACCCTTCGTCAAGTGATCAGCTAAGTTCTGTTGAGATCTTACAAACTCTATAGATATCACCCCATTCATGATGAGCTCACGAATCATGCTATGCCTGACACCTAGGTGTCTAGACTTCCCATTGTACATCTGGCTATAAGCCTTTGCCAATGTAGCAGCACTATCACAACGGATAGAAATGGGTGCCATAGGTTTAGGCCACAATGGAATCTCAAGAAGCAAGTTTTTCAACCATTCAGCTTCTTTACCAGCAGCTGCTAAAGCCACAAATTCAGATTCCATTGTTGAACTGGTAATGCAAGTTTGCTTCTTGGATGCCCAAGAAATTGCACCTCCACCAAGTAGGAATACCCAGCCACTGGTAGACGAATTGTCTTCAGTGTTACTGATCCAACTTGCATCAGTGTAACCTTCCAACACTGATGGATAACCAGTATATGAGAGACTATAATCCATAGTTCTCTTCAAATACTTCAGTACCCTCTGAATTGCTTGCCAGTGTTGAGCACTAGGATTACTAGTATACCTGCTCAATTTTCCCACTGCAAAAGCAATATCAGGCCTTGTACAAGTCATGGCATATATCAGGCAGCCAATTACCCTAGAATACTCAAGTTGAGATACAGCTTTGCCAGTATTAGGCATTAGCTTCTCAGTTGTATCCATAGGAGTACTCACTGGAGTACAATCAAAGCAATTAAATTTCTTCAGTACCTTCTCAATGTAATGAGACTGAGAAATTGATATACCATTGCTTTCATGTTTAATCTTTATACCAAGGATAACATCAGCCTCCCCCATATCTTTCATGGAGAACCTTGATGACAAAAATTCCTTTGTCAGATCAACTTGATTTTGGTCAGTGCCAAAGATCAACATGTCATCAACATATAGGCAAATGATGACTCCTTTACCAGATTCATCAAATTTGCTATATACACATTTGTCAGCCTGGTTAAGAACATAACCATTAGACAAAACCACTTCATCAAACTTTTGATGCCATTGCTTAGGTGCCTGTTTCAGTCCATACAGAGACTTAATCAGTTTACACACCTTGTTTTCATTTCCAGGCATGATGAAGCCCTTAGGTTGGTTCATGTAAAC
>LBNU01009266.1:123032-135632 GCA_014162995.1 Artemisia annua | reverse complement strand
ACCGCCTCCAGACCAGCAGGCCGCGCTCACCCTGCCGCATCCGGACTACCTGCCCTCCCTTGTGGGCGCTTCGCCCCGCTTAGTGTTTTCTGGTGGATTCCAACGGCGCGCTCATCAGAGTCGCGGGGTGATCTCCAGCGATCACCTAATCGTGGGTGTACTTCGGTATGTTGTGTAAGCTCTTTCGAGGGTCATCCGGATTCAGGAGACGGAATCGGTACACGGGTGTGGAGAAAGTCTTCCAATATGTGTTGACCCGCATGCTCGCCCTAGATTGCGTCTCGAAGACCTCGTAAGGCCCGCTGACCCCCGGTTGCTTTATTACTAAACAAGCTTTTATGCAGGTGAAACCCCGAAGACCCCACGCCTTCCGACATGTCCATACCTCAGCCCCCCCGTGCTCCCCTCTCCCGCCGCGCGCCAGCCGCTGTCGTGCCACAAGATGCAAAGGTTAGCAACAGTCAAAGAAGATTCTACGCCAAAAAGAGAATCTACAAAGTAAAGTGATAAAGATCAATGTTGAACAGAACAGCGACAACAAATGTACGTATGGCAAAGACTAAAGTGTATGAGCCATGTTTGGAAAGGCGATCAACATAACATAGAGGAAGCAGTGACAAAAGGAGAGTGAACGATCCAACAAGAACAGAACAAAGAAAATTCATAATACAAAGATCAAAGCATGAGGAACAAAAGAACGATGAACAAAGAACTATAACCGTTATCTAACTGCTTCTAAAGACGTCAAGCACAAGACTTGATATAGTTAAAGTTTGAAAAGACAAAGATGAAGGACGTCACGCACTTTTCAATGAGCCAACCACTTTATGAGGGGAGGATTGTTAGCATTGTATTTTTATATTATCGCAGTGTGCGGTCATCCGGCTTATAAGTTTACTTGAATCGTGTAATAACGGTTGCGTTAGAAGTGTTTTTAGGAAGTTATATGTTCATTTTATCAATTACTAAGAAACGTCTTAAGGGCCAAATATGTAAAACAGACTCCAAAGCCGGTAGACTGTCAACGCTATATAACGCTGAATTGTATAACCTCCATTTGAGGTTGGTTGACCTTGCAGTTGTGGAACTACACGATGGAGCTTTTATTGTTTTACGCATAGTGATCCTCCCATTTCTCTCTCTCTTTCTCTCTCTAGATCTAAGGTGAACATGGTCGTGATTTAGGTTGTATACATGGTCGTACAATAGGCATAACTTGTTGTTTGGTGGACTTAGATTGCATTCAAGTAATGGATTGGTGACCCAAAACCCATACATCTCAAGATACATGGGTTTTTTGAAAAAGTAAGCATTATGATCTGACATATCTTTTTTCCACCACACGTTTTGATTATTGTCTATTATATATATCTATACTACTATATGATGCATTTAGGACTATTCTAAAAATAGAAAGGCTTAACAATTTAGACTTTTTATTTTTTATTATGGAAAGATTTCAAATATTGATTGAATAAAGGATTTCAAACATCAATTGCAGAAAACTGAAAACTAAAAATTGAAAACTTGAAAATAGAAAACTTTGTAAACAAAAAACTGGAAAAGTGAAAACTGGAATACTGAAAAACTGGAAAACTGAAAACTGGAAAACAGGAAAACCAGAAAAACTGGCAAAGCTGAAAAACTGAAAAAAGGAAAAATTGAAAATTGAAAACCTGAAAAACTAACTGAAAACCTGAAAAATCAAAAAACTAGAAAACTTAAAAACTGAAAACAAGAAAAGCAGAAAAACTGAAAACTCAAAAAACTGAAAACTGAAAAACTAAAAACCTGAAAAACCGAAAAATCAAAAAACTAGAAAACTGAAAAACTGAAAACTAGAAAATTGGAAAAACTGAAAACTAGAAAACTAGAAAAACAAAAAACTGAAAAACTGAAAACCTGAAAAACCAAAAAACCGAAGACCGAAAACCGAAAAACCAAAAACCGAAAAACCGAAAACTGAAAAACTTAAAATAGAAAAACTGAAAAACTGAAAACGGGAAACAGAAAACAAAAGAAAAAAGTAAAAGAAGAAAAGCAGAAAATCTCTACTTATAAAGCATGAAGACAATTAAACGTGTAACTAACCGCAAAATATTAATTGCAGAAAACTCAAATACTGAAAACAGAAAACTTAAAAACAGAAAACTGGAAAACTGAAAAAACTGAAAAATTGGAAAACTGGAAAATTTGAAAACTGAAAAACTAGAAAACTGAAAACTAAAATCAAAAAACTTAAAAACAGAAAACTTGAAAAACAGAAAACTGGAAAAGTGAAAATTGGAAAAACTGAAAACTGAAAAACTGAAAACTAGAAAAACTGGAAAACTGGAAAAACTGAAAACTGAAAATTGAAAACCTGAAAAAACCAAAAAATCCAAAAACTAGAAAACTAGAAATTCTGAAAAACTGAAAACTGAAAACTGAAAATTGAAAACCTGAAAAACTGAAAACCTGAAAACTCAAAACTCAAAAAACTGAAAACTGAAAATTGAAAACCTGAAAACCTGANAAAAAAACTGAAAACTTGAAAACCTGAAAAACCAAAAACCGAAAAACCGAAAACTAAAAATCTGAAAATAGAAAAACTGAAAACGAAAAACAGAAAACCAAAAAAGTAAAAGAAGAAAAGCAGAAAATCTCTACTTATAAAGCATGAAGACAATTAAACGTGTAACCGACCACAAAATATTAATTGCATAAAACTGAAAACAGAAAACAGAAAACTTAAAAACAGAAAACTGGAAAAGTGAAAACTGGAAAACTGTGAAAAACTGAAAGCTGGAAAACTGGAAAATTTCAAAACTGAAAAACTAGAAAACTGAAAACTGAAAACTTAAAAGCAGAAAACTTGAAAAACAGAAAACTAGAAAAGTAAAAACAGGAAAACTGGAAAATTGGAAAATTGGAAAACTGGAAAACTAGAAAACTGAAACTAGGGTGCCGTTTAGTTGTAGAAAATTTTTCCTCTTTTTTCGTTTCTAAATTCCTTGAGAAGGGAATAATTTTTCTTCTCTAGAGAAGAGTTGAGAATTTTGAAAACCCGTTTAGTTGGAGTTATATTTTTATTTATTATTATTTTTTAAAATGATAAGAAGATTACCTCAAATTGCCACGATGGCGGTGACGGCGGGCGGTGGCGGCGACGGTGGGCGGTGGAGGATGACACGAGAGATTAGGGGTAGAATGGTGTATGTGTTTTTTTTGGAGTTGAGAAAAAAAATGAGAAAGAAAAAAGTGAGAATGGTAGAATGAGCTTTTCAATTTCTTAGTTAAAATTTAGAAAATGAGAATTTTATTTTTTTGCAAAATTGTTGGAAAAAAGTGTGACTAAACGGATTTTCAATTTTTTCATTTTCATATAAAAAATTTCTTAGAAAAATGGGATATTTTTCTCCAACTAAACGCACCCTAGAAAAACTGGAAAACTGAAAAACTAGAAAACTGAAAATTAAAAAACAGAAAAACTGAAAACTGAAAAAACTGAAAACTGAAAATTGAAAACCTGAAAAACTGAAAAACTGAAAACTTGAAAAAACCGAAAAATCAAAAAACTAGAAAACTGAAAAACTCAAAACTAGGAAAACTGAAAAAATGGAAAAACTGAAAACTGAAAAATGAAAACTAAAAACTGAAAATTGTAAACCTGAAAAACTGAAAACCTAAGGGTGCGTTTAGTAGGAGAGAAATACTCCATTTTTCTAGAAAAATTTTCATTTGAAAATAGAAAAACTGAAAACCCGTTTAGTCACACTTTTTTCCAACAATTTAAAAAAAAAGTGAAATTCTCCTCTTCCAAATTTGAATAGAAAAAAATGAAAACCCCACTTTTTTCCTCTCTAAAATAAAGGCACACTATTTCCCAATCTCATTCTAACCATACTCTTATCACGACGTCTTCCATCCTCCACCTTCACCTTCCATCCTCACCCACCATCGCCGCTCACCGTCGTTGCCCACCGTCACAATCTTCTTATTTTTTTAAAGGTAAAATATAACTCCAACTAAACGGAATTCTCAACTCTTCTCTAGAGAAGGAAAACCATTCCATTCTCCAGGAATTTAGAAACGGAAAAACAGGAAAATTTATCTACAACTAAACGCTACCTGAATAACCGAAAAATCGAAAAACTAGAAAACTGAAAAACTGGAAAACCGGAAAACTAGAAAACTATAAAAACTGAAAACTTTAAAACCTGAAAAACCGAAAAACTGAAAAACCAAAAACCGAAAAACTGAAAACAGAAAAACTGAAAACGGAAAACAGAAAACAAAAAAAGTAAAAGAAGAAAAGCAGAAAATCTCTACTTATAAAGCATGAAGACAATTAAACGTGTAACCGACCGCAAAATATAGTCACAGGGTACCCGCCGCCGCATTACGCGGGTACCATTCTAGTTTTATATAAAGTTTGTACATTAAACTCTTGTCTTTAATTATAAAATGAATATAATTATAATTAATATTATATTTTCTCTCTCTTTCTTTTCTTTTAAACCTTTCTCAAAATCAAATTACAATCCCACTTACAAACCAAACGCACCTTAAGTCTTCAATTTGATCAAACCACGTAACGATTTTTTCGAGTTAAGCAATAAATTTTGATAAAATATTATAATAAATTACTTCATTAAGTTGACATAAATATGAACGCTTTTTACAGTTTACTCATAATTTTATTTGAAAATAAACGTTCAAATGATATCTCGCTTCTATGGACTTTGATTGATTGACCTTTGAGACACTTCATGTAAGGGCATCTACTATGATGTAGCTATTAAAAGGTTTATACAATTAATACATCATTAATTTACAAACCTTTTCATATTATAAACCTATTGCTACTATGGATAAACCTATTCAAAAAGTTTTTTTTCTCATAAAACACAATCAAAATTTTAAAAAATAAAAATAAAAAAGAATTTAAAAATAGTTTAGACCTCTTCAAGATCTTAGACCTTTTCATTCCACCTAGGATTGAAATGGTTGCTCACTATGGTTCACAAATTTATAGACCTCTTCAAAAAAGTTTAGACCTATTCATAAACCACCATAGCGGATGCTATTACATGTAGTGTGAACACCAACTTAAATACTAATTGTATGGACCATTTATCTATTAAAATTGTAACAATCTACGGGTCTTCGTTGGTACCTTATTGTATGATAAATTCAACGATAAAATGATTACAGGTTCAAGTCGTGCGTACGTGACATTAAGGGTGATCAAAGAAAAAATCGTTTTAATGGTGAATTGGTGCCGTGATAGTTGCGCAAATCTTGATTTTTTTTACAAAATGTCAAGATCAGATCTGGAATGGGTGGCCTAGATTCATCCGCACATCCGCACGAAAATAAAAAATCCACACCAGATCCTCAGTATATATATATATATATATATATATATATATATATATATATATATATATATATATATATATATATATATATATATATATATATATATATATATATATATATATATATATATATATATATATATATATTTAACTTGTCCATTTTTGTTGTTTTGTGTAGCCTCCTTTTTTAAGGTTTAAGTCTACGAATTGGCTATGAACTTTCTCAAATTTTCAATTGTAAGTAATGAACTTTGAAAAATACCATTATCATCATCAAGACTTTTAAAATTTTCACATATTGGTAATATACTTTTATCTCGGTCCATCATATGAGTGATGTGCTTTTATCTCGGTCGGTCAAATAGGTAATATACTTTTACAAAATTTTCACATATGAGTAATTTTTCCGGTACAAAAATTTTGAATAGTGATAATGGTATTTTCAAAAGTTCATTACATACAATTGAAAATTTGAGAAAGTTCATGGCCAATCCGTGGACTTAACCATTTTTATTATTATTATTAAAACATAAACATTTCAAATTTTGATTGTGTGTATTTTGTTCATGTATAATAACCATTTAATTTTTCAATGTTAACATGGTAGTTAAAAAACGTAAATATAAAGTGGTTACAAAAATCGAAATCTAAAAGATTTGTGTTTTAATATCAGAAAAAAGATGGTTAAAAAAAGGACAACTTAGATAGTATATTTATTTTTTTATTATCCCTAAAAAGATTGCAATTTTTATATTAATAAAGTAAATAAAAACTTACAATATAAAAACATAAAAAAGAAAAGTAGAAAACCAAAATATCATTCTTTTATATTAAAGTGTTTATGTGTATGCATAATAAGATGAGGGCCAAATAAAATAAAATAAAAAAATAAAAGGAATGGGAAATGAAATCGGAGAATCTTCCGGCAGAGAAGATGCCGGAACCACCGCCTTACGCCGCCGGTTCAGCCTGGCAGCTCAGCCGGAGATAATGAGAGCAGCTCAGAAAGACGACCAATATGCTTCTTTCGTATACGAGGCTTGTCGTGACGCTTTCCGTCACTTATTCGGTAAATTACTACACTTTTTTTTTTATATATATTTATTTTAATTAGAATTTTATTTATTTATTTTCATAAACTTTTGATTTTGATGTTTGTTGTTTATAGGTACAAGAGCTGCTATATCTTATCAGAATGAGGTTTACTTGTTTCTTATATCCTTTTTTTATGTCTTTTCTAGTTGAGTTGTACAAATGTATCGTTATCGTGCCCGTTAAGGAAGTGTTTTTATCGATTATAGGTAGAATTTAGTTATCAACTTAGTTGACGGTTTTTTACGAGGTGCAAACCTCACTAGGTATACGTCTTGAGTAGATACCGTGATTAGGCCGTGTGCATCTGAGTCAAAGACTAGCCCTCCCCTGAACAGGCAAAACCTCTTCCGTTTACCCAGATGATTATGTAGAGTTTAAGTATGTTGCATATATGATTTTGGGCTACTTTTTGCTGTAGCGGGTTTTAAAGTATTTGGTTTTGTAAGTTTTTTGGAATCTGATGAATTAAGTAAACAAGCAACAATAAGTGTTAGTTTATGTTTCGGTTCAACGTTTGCTTTCCGTGCTGACATGAGGCCTAATGTGATTCTCTCACGTGCATTCTGCACCACTGTTTTCGGTCTTTCTCTAAACATCAAACCTTGGCATTTTAACTATGGGATGTATAATAACAAGATAATCTTCTTCTTTTTTTTTTTTGAAAACGTGAAGATGTATTAATCACAAGAGAGTATAAAACTGTACAACAATTCCATGATTTCCATCTCAAAGGATCAAGGACAGACCCTTTAATCCAAACACTATACTATTTATTATTCTACAAAACAAACAGGCTATACGAACTCACTGCAAGAGCTAACTGTCATCTTTTAGCAGCGACTACATTTTCCATATCAGGCTTCAGGAACACACATATACAGGCCTCATCAACTGCTATAAAGATCATAATGCAGACTAACATTTCCCAGCCTTGAATGCCTCACATCTGGCTAGTATGCAGCACCTCCTAACCTCACATACACACTAGAGGAGATAAACAAAGCTAGGCATCATTCACAATAATGACCTTTGTTACCATATGCACCGGACTACATTTCCCACCAGAACCAGTGATCGATATTAGTATGCAGACACTCCAAACCTCAGATACTAACCTTAACCACTGAAAGGGTAGGCATCGTCCAGTACAAATGGCCCAACCAATCATCTTCAAACAAACCCATTCCTTTAAGTAGCTATCCCTCTCTGTACATCCATAGTAACATTCCATTCACTGCCCACAATATATATCTGCAAGGATGCTTTGACCTTTAAACTCATCAGTTTAAGTCTTATCTTTTCTATTATCACTTCCAATAAGTTTTCATAAATTCTGATCTCTTTGGTGACTACTCTTTTGTTTCTTTCTTGCCAGACATAGTACGCTGCAGCCCCAAGAGTCAATCTCCTTAATACACTTCTACTTGCATTAGTTTTACTCAGTGTATTCATAGTATCTATAATTCCTCCCCAATTATCAGGCATAGCGACCATTTGAGATTTCTTTTTCAGTTCATACCATATCTTCCTTGAATACTCACATTGAAAAGAATAAATGGTCATGGGAATCAGGACACAATTTGCATAATGGGCACTTGAAGTCAGCAGTAGGATTCCATAACAAGATAATCTTATTTGATGCTCATTTTACAAAAAAAGAAAAAGAAAAAATAAAAAAAATAAAAATAAAAAGTGTGACTAATAGGTTTTCTGGAAATCCTAAAACTGTTTCAAGTGCTCCCTCTTAACTAACTGGTGCTAGTAATGTTGGTGTAAGGTTATTATTTCTTCCACTATTCTAAACATAGGTGGTGTTTTATTTTGCAGACAAAGCTTTTGGGCCAAATGTTGTATTATATTTTAACAACAGGGGCAGGGCAGCAGACACTGGGAGAAGAATATTGCGACATCACACAGGTGCAGATATTATCATTGTTCCGCTATATGTGTTTTCTTTTCACAGTTGATATATTTGTTAGGATTAAAGGCACTGGTTTGAATTGACTTGTGAATCTCATGATTCAAAGATTTTTGTGGATGAATAATGGAGATCGGAATGTACATGTACAGATTAAATTAAAGCTGAAATGTTCATGCACATTTACATAATATTAATGTTTTTATACTATATGTTTCTCTATAATATAATGTTATACTCTATATACATCAAGTTCAATCTGTAGTTTCTGGATTATGTCTACTTTTCCATAATATATAGTTAGACAGCTACAAACTACAGCTTGACAATGACAGATTATAAATATATAATACACTGAAGATCATCTCATGATCTCTATTAATCACGCACATTAGGATATTATGGTTTGGATTAGCATCTTTCATCAATATAATATCAAATTTGACCATGCGCTGTCTGTTCAACTTTGCTAAGCTTTCGTATCACAGAAACTAAGTTATGTAAGAAGTTAGAGGTTTATATTTGCAGGTTGCGGGATCATATGGACTTCCTCCAACACCAGCTAGGCGTGCCCTTTTCATTGTATACCAGAGTGCGGTTCCTTACATTGCTGAAAGAGTCAGGTTCAATTCTTTTTTACTAATATCTGTGGTCTGTATTGTGCTATTGCTAATGTTATGTTAAACAGATACAAGTATTCAAATTTTTATAGCTATGAACTCTATCAACCATGTAATTTGCAGCTCGAGAATTGCTTCCCGTGGCATTGCATTGAGTGACTCACTGTCTGATGAGCTAGAAACTTCTGGGAGCACCCAAGATCAGTTAGCTACTAATCAAGCATCTTCTTCTTCACCAATAGTTTCTAGTTCACCTTTCTCAAGATTGAAATCCAGAATTAGTGGGCTTTGGTTGAACACAGTTCAGAGATGGCCTGCAGTATGTCATTTTCCATTCATAGCATGTCCTGCTTTTTTCGTATAATGATATGCACTCAAAATGTAGACATGAGTTTTTGTGGAGTTAGTCGTTAAGTATTTTTGTTGTTTAACGCAGGTGCTTCCTTTAGCTCGTGAGTTTTTGCAGCTGCTTCTTCGGGCCAATCTTATGTTCTTCTACTTTGAAGGTGAGTATTTTTGGATGTAGGTGGTGACATGAAAATTTATGCTATACAATGTAACAAGCAACTTGATTATATTGCAGGTCTTTATTATCATATATCGAAGCGTGCAGCAGGCATTCGTTATGTCTTTATAGGAAAGCCGATGAATCAAAGGCCTAGGTATATTTTTTACCTTTGTTTAGTTCCAAGCGACTTGTTAAGATACATGAAACTTTAGGATCGTTTATTTTTAGTGAAGCAAATTAAGCATCTTATACCTTGAAGTTGAGTGTATTATGCACCTTTGACCTCCTTATTGAATGTTATATAATGCAGATATCAAATACTGGGCATGTTTCTATTGGTTCAATTATGTATTATAGCGGCTGAAGGATTGCGGCGTAGCAACTTAGCATCCATCACAGCTTCAGTTCAGCATACATCCTTAAGGGTCCACCAAGCATCAGGAGGTCAGAATCTTTTCAAAATAACTGTCGTTGATTTCCTTAATTCTTTAATTTATCATATTAGTATGTAGTTATGTACACATATGTTTAGCTCTATCCTCTGTTCTCTATTCTGTAAACTTTATCCGTATATCCTGTCAAATTGTTCTAGCAGTGCAACATGTCTTTCCATCTATTCTACCACTTCTTTTTTAATTCTTTTCCATTTATTTCAGGACGTGGTCTGCCTGTTTTAAATGAAGAAGGAAATTTGATTACGGGGGACAGTAAAAAGGGTTTTGGCGTATCAGACTCCATGGCAACTTCAGAGGTATGGTTCTGGACTGATTATTGATATAATGGGAAATTATGTGCATCATCAATTCTTCATATAAACCCCGACATGCATTTCTACAGAATCGTCTGAGTTTCTCATATTACCAGTTATGTAGATTGAATTCTTCAGATTTTACTTTGTATCACAATTTTTGAAATTCGTTTTGTTAATAAATGTATGTTCGTGTTCTTGCAGTCACAATCAAGTGGGATTAGCAAATGTACACTTTGCCTTAGTAATCGCCAAAACCCAACCGCAACTCCTTGTGGTCATGTGTTTTGCTGGTATTGTTTCTTTACATCGACACCTTTCTCTAGAGGTGGCAATTTTGGCCCTTTATCTACATATGGACTGGTCGATTATCGTTTTGTATCTCAAATGGATTAAATAAAAGCTTTGGCTATACAACTCCTTGATCGTTATAAATGGACCCAACCTGAGAATGTTGCCACCCTTTCCCTTTTTCCTTATCTCTCTTCCCTCTCTTCCTAATGTTGATTTATTTTTGTGTAGGACCTGCATCATGGAATGGTGTAATGAAAAGCCTGAATGCCCTTTATGCCGTTCTCCGTTAACTCATTCGACCTTAGTTTGTTTGTACCATTCAGATTTTTAACTCCCAAATCATGCCACTAAACAACAAGAAAAATGTACGTTTGCTGTCAAGTAAACTTTCCAGAAGCAATTGCTTCGAGGTCGCTGTTTACCAGACCAAAAAAGTTTTCATGAAGCAGCTACTTGTCTGAATTACCAATGAAGGTATGCCAAGAAGCAAATAATCATCCGAAATCTTGCAGTTCTTTTGTATCCTGTAAATTTCTATTTTTTATTTAGTTTCTGAACATTATGTTGTATGTAACTAAGCAGAATGTCATTGTAGAACAATTTTCTAGCGTAGAATTGTTACTGCCAATACAATAGTATAAGTGGAAGTAACATAAACAAATACAACCTGGATTAGACTTCTAGCATAAATGAATAAAGTAAACTATACCCTTCATGGGGTTCTCTTGATTGACCCCAAATATTTGTTTTGGAGTGTTTTTACTAAGAGGAACTCAAGTATAAACATGAAGCTATGGTAAAGTTTTAAAGTCCTGCACTTTTATAGTATGAAGTAGACAGGTTGTATCATCATAACCTTTTGTACATGATGCTTCATTAAGTTATTGCTTTATGTATAACCTGTGATGCACCTGTAATGTTTATCCTTCGGTTTAATCATAAACTTTTTTACTATTGGGTAGTAAATGGTGGAGTAATGAACTTGGCAAATCTGAAATTTCAAAAGGTATACGTCAAATGTCACGTATTCACACGTTAAGACATTTTAGTAATTCAAAACTTCGGTTTTACTGTTAGAGGAATTCATACCAATATCTATTTAAAAGTTTTGTTGCTTAACAAAATTTCCTTGGAAGACAGTAATTTTTTCCAAAATTATGGAAAAATACAAGTTGAAGCAAATTACCAATAAAAGCATTTCGAGAATTGTCCTTGCAATGACTACTACTCATTTGAGACAAACATGTCAACTTATGGTCGGCAACTAACACACTTAGTATAAAATGCAATAAGATGAGTGACAATGATGGAAATATAAAGTTAAAACCATACAACATGCCATTAACACTTTACAAAGTTCACAGATCACATAAACAGCTCCATAATCTAATATTTGTGCTTAATAAGTAAAGTAATTCCAGACTCGCCGCATCCTCTACCGATTCAACAATCAGTCATTTGTTGAATGTTAGTAACGCAAGTGAGTGAAAGCGAAATGTGTCACTTGTTAACGGCGCGTGATGGTTATTTACTGGGTAAACTATTATGTACCAGATGTAACGGACAAATCATAAGAAACAATCTAACCTCATGTTTCTAAACTCTCAAGGTGTATCCAAGGTTTTTAAGCAGGGTATGCTCTACTATAAGTATAACAGAACGAAATATCATAAATAGGTTTTACTATTACAGATATTGGTCCATTTTCTAACAAGCATGTAAAAAGAGAGACTACAAAAATGAACTAGTAACCATATGATGAGATTCTATTCATAGAGCTTCAAAAGTGACTACAAGTCTTTGACAACAGAGATGGGAGCTTCTGTCTTCTAACTTTACAGACAAAATGCAAGATTCAAACCATTACCTACCTCCCATTAGGCAATCAAAACTAGCTGACCTCGTGAGCCTGTGCAAGACATTTGAAATACAAAAGATCAGTGTTTGGTAAAAGAGCAAAACATGTATTCAGGTCACTAAGGTGGCTAATTATGCAGGCCAGATGGGTTTGGTGTTCAAAAAAAAAAAAAAAAAAAAAAAAAAAAAAAAAAAAA
>LBNU01009266.1:106728-122113 GCA_014162995.1 Artemisia annua | reverse complement strand
TAGAAATTGCTGATAGGCTTTGTAGACAAAACCGAATTCGGGTAATATATCTTCTCATTATCATATCTTAAGAAAACCGTCGTTAAGATATTCATCTCTTCGACTATCAACTGTCAAATCACATATAGCCAATCATTATGACACAACGAACATAACTAAACCAGAAGTACTCCATAACTTAAACCCAAAATGCATATTTGTTACCTGCACTCCATCAATGCAACAACGATCTCCAACATCAAATGGATGCATTATGAAAACGAACACAATAGCTTCAAAAATGGTCTTGCAAGTGTTGCCAAATATAAAGGCAGCGACAACAAGCTGTGATGAGAGTAAGACAAGTATTTTGGTGGTAGCAATTTCTGTCAAAAGAAGCCACACAACTATGACCACAATAATCAGGACTGCTGTAACAAGCTTATCCAGTTGCTTTACAGCCGTTTTCGTGTCACTTAATGCATGTGCTAAAGCTTTGCGCCCATTGTACACCTTTACCTGCATTCAGTAACAATTTTACATACATATCAATGAGATTACTCCGCCACTAAAAAAACTATACGGTATTTCATTATTTGTTCTATTAGTAGAGTTATGATCGAAAAATATCATGTCGGGTTTTAATAGAAGTAAGAAAGTAATCACTTTTTTCTTATTTGGTTGAGGTTACAATCATGGGATCTCATTTGGTACAAATCTTTAGCAAATATGAAGCAAAAAAGCTTACCACCCATTCTGTTAGCGTTTTCCGATCAATTTGCCCTTTATCAGCCACATCAATCATTGGAAACACCATTTCTACCTCTTCATTGATCATGAACCTCCTTAGATCCATTTCTTCAATATATCTACATGATAAACATATAACAATAATGAATTAATCATAAATAAGGTAAACAGAATTAACGATCTTGTAAAAGTGATGTTCTTACGTGAAACCAGGCTGCGCGACATTTCTGAAAATATGATAAGCAGCAGCAATTGCCTCCATCTCATTGTTAATCTCCTTGTCTGCAGATTCATTTGGATTTTCATACGCACTTTCTTCAATTGCACCAGAGAAAGTGGAAAGGCCTGAATTCGAAATCACGTCAACCAACGTCTTCATAGTCCAAGCGGACACTTTTTCTCGTTTTATCTGATGAAGCTTACTTACATCAATCACCTCTTTCGTCTTCGACTCTTTTCCCTTCTTTTTCACCTGAAAACTCAACTGACTTTTACTAGTACTCGCCCCAACCATTTGTAATGATTCCATAAGCGGTGGCCCTGAGAGGGTAAATAGAACATATTGTAGGAAGATTGATTCTTGGATTCTATCAAAGAAATTGCTGACATGGAACGAACTTGCCAAAATCTTGAGCAATAAAGTCTTTAAAAGCCACAAAATTCCACCAACTAACAAGGAAACGATACTCCAAGTAATATAATCCAATACCTTGGCTGCAGTTTTCGACCTTTTAACATCGTTGCCATTAAACAACGCTGTCCAAGTAACAAGAACTACAATTAACCAAATACATACTTGAACACTCTTCTTTAACCCGTGAACAAAATATAACACCTTCTTTCTCAACAAGAAATTCAATTCTATACACAACACGATAAAATGCATCAGCCAGTTAGTGACTAACATACCAGAAATGAACACCGATATAAGCACAAACCATTTCCACAACTCCAAACTCCAAATTTCGTAATGCTTCAACTCATTAATCGTCAAGCTAGCTGCTATACATCCCATAAGCAATAGAAGCATTACCCATTCAAATAAAACTTTCATTTTCACCCTCTTATACTTCAACTTCTTACGAATGCTAACTTTCTTATAAATCTCTTCATCCTCATCAACCCCCCCTGCATTTCCAGGTGACCCTATTAATGGAGTCTTCGTTGTTATGGATATATTTCTAATTGTCTCCTTCCGTGGCGTACCAAGTGGAGAAGCATTGCCCCCCACTCTAGGTGAGGCACGATTTGATGCAGTCCTGTTGGGTGAGTTTGAGGTCTGGCCAACTGGCTCAGACATCTGGTCGAACATATTATGATCTATCACGGGCTGTTCACCAAACCTAGACTTAGGCTTTGAGTAAACCGATCTATTTAAGGTTTTACGCCTAGTTAATGTATCAGGAATGGGGATCTTTGGAGGCCTATTGGGGCTTGGCATAAAAACAGGATTATCTATATACGAATCAACCGATTTTCGATGAGGTGATTCAGGAACAGCTCTTGGAGTTTTCATATCTCGATCGTCACCAGAAAAACTCACCGCCACTTCACCGCTTCTTTTATTCTCTGTCATGCTTATCTCCCCTGTTTTTAAGGTTTTACCATTTGCATCCATTGAGATTCAGACTCCTAGAATTTACGGTACAAAGTTTAATCATCCAACTTTAAGCAATTAACATCTCTAGCTAAATAACATAACTAATAACAACTAAATTTCACAATAATCCAAGTTTTGACACGCACAAGCAGTACGTGTGACACTGATGATGACTTAATGTATAAACAAACACACTGACAGTAACTTCAGTCATTTAACAGCTGTAACTAAAAAACATAGTGACTAACCGCTAATGCTTACAGTTATTCATGTTCAACAACAACTAAAACATTTCATTAAAAGCACACTCACACACACACTAAGCTTGAAATTGATAAATATAGACATGTATGCACATACAGTAACCTCACACAATCACACACATACTTATCTACTTATTTTTTAGCAATTTTAGGTGTTTGATCATCAAAGTTACTTCTGCTTGTCTGCTTATTTGGAAGCAAAATACGCAATTTTCAATGAGCAGGTCAGGACATACTTATTTGGAAGTGGTTGTATTAGATGAAACTTTACACTATTCTTTTAGGGTTTACCTGAGTACCTATTTTTTGTTACCAACTTTCAAATGTTGTTCCAATACGCATGTTTAAACATTTTTTTACCCAAAAAAGGTTATAATTTACCTAGTTACCGTTCACTAATTTGAAAGCTACACATTCACATTGTTTACAGCATTTTTT
Source organism: Artemisia annua (assembly GCA_014162995.1). Lineage (NCBI taxonomy): Eukaryota > Viridiplantae > Streptophyta > Magnoliopsida > Asterales > Asteraceae > Artemisia > Artemisia annua. The sequence goes on along the minus strand of LBNU01009266.1, from coordinate 119,083 downwards.
ACCAATTAGTGGACAGTAAATGGTTAATTTTCAACTTTTTTTGGGGTAAAAAACGTTTAAATGTACATATTGGAACAAGATTTAAAAACTTTTTAGTTCATGTACTCATGTGGGGCATGCACATAAGTCCATAAAACACACTATAGATGGATCACAGTCAAAGAACTGCTAGTAATGTTTGTGTCAGGTTATTATTTCTTCCACTATTCTAAACATTGGTGGTGTTTTATTTTGCAGACAAAGCTTTTGGGCCAAATGCTGTATTATATTTTAACAACAGGGGCAGGACAGCAAACACTGGGAGAAGAATATTGCGATATCACACAGGTGAATATATTATAATAGTTGCTCTATAAGTGTTTTGCAGTTACAATTTATGTATTTAATTAGGATTAAACGTACTGGTTTGAAACTAACTCATGAATATCATGATTGAAAGAATTTTTTGGGTAAAAGGGACAATACCCCGGCAAATATATGATTGAAAGAATTTTGTGGATAACGAATAATGGAGATCGGAATATACATGTAGAAATTAAATAAAAGCTGAAATGTTCATGCACATTTTACATAATATTAATGTTTTTATACTATACATTGCTCTATAATATAATGTTATGCTCTATATACATCAAGTTCAACCTGTAGTTTCTGGATTCGGCCTACTTTTCCATATTATATAGTTAGGCAGCTACAAATTACAACTTCACAGCACATAAAATGTATATATAAGACACTGAAGAGCATCTCAGGACTCTATTAATCACGCACATTAGGATTATTTTAGTTTGGGTTTGCATCTTTCATCAATTTAGTATCAAATTTGACCATGCGCCGTCTGTTCAACTTTGCTAAGCTTTCGTATGACAGAAACTAAGTTATGTAAGAAGTCAGAGGTTTATATTTGCAGGTTGCTGGATCATATGGACTTCCTCCAACACCAGCAAGGCGTGCCCTTTTCATTGTATACCAGAGTGCGGTTCCTTACATTGCTGAAAGAGTCAGGTTCAATTCTTTTTTATTAATCTCTGTGGTATATATTGTGTTATTGCTAATGTTATGTTAAACAGATACAAGTATTGTAACACCCCAACCCGACACGGGTCAAAATGTCACATTATGGTGCCAAATCAGAACATACAAACGCGGAAGACTTGTAAACATAAAGATACAAAGGTATTCTAAAGGTACAAAAGAAATACTAACTTTATAAAAGAAGAATTACAAAACCAAACAAAATCTAATCGAATCCAAATCCAAGTCTAGTCCAAATGTAAATGGGCTTCTAATCCTCGGGGTTGTCCACTAACGCTCCTATGCACTCTTCACCCAAACCCCAGCCTCCAACCTAAAACCTGCCGCAGGAAAAGAAATGCGGCTGAGCTTAAAAAGCCCAGTGAACAGATATATAACAAAGCAAACGGATAAACAAAACGTATATAAGTATGAGAAATAGGAAATCATAAGCTCCTGCTGAAATGAATATCATCTGTCAAATGAATAAGAGATCAACGATCAACTGAACAAATATCATAAGTCAACTGAATGAAGCATCATAAAGATATCAAGTGCAAGCATAATCAGATAGTTGTAAGAATCAAAGAGTACGTATCAACAAAGGCTTGTCCACCAGAGACACTCGAATGGACAAAAGAAATAAAGGAACGCCACGAGCCGACCTACCAGAGACACTCGAATAGGTCTAATCACATAATCACATATCCGTCAATTCATAGGGTGTACATAGAGGGGCGACCTCCAAGTACCAGACGTGAAAGGGGTACAAGGCACGTACAGTCAGTCACCAAACCAAATCGTATCATATCATATCATATCAAACGTACCTAGGATGCATCCATACGCCCCCACAAACAAATCATACATATACAAAGTGGCCAAGTGATCACATATCATATCATAAACAGACGGGGACGCCGGGGACTAATCACACCGCCCCAGATAGTGTCATGCCATCGGTGCCTCGATGACACGCCCATGGTACCTCCATGAGTAGTTAGTAAACTCGGGCATCAGAACAGAACATATCAGAACAAACAAAGCAAGGCTATCCATAACAGAATGCTCCCAGAGCATAACAGAACAGAATGCTCCCAGAGCATAATATAACTGAGTCTCATAATAATTAGTAATCACATAATCATAATCAAAGTGGATAGCAAATCAGAATCAAATCAGAGGAATCATAGCAAAGGCTCATATCAAACGAATCATATCAAAAGGAATCATAGTAAAGTCAAGGATCGAAAAGTCATGAGAAGTCCCTATTGAAAAGGGAAGAATATCTGTACCTTATGCAAAGCAACCAAATACCAACCACAGAAAGCAAACGGAAATGGAAATTACTCCCTCCTTGACGGATCTACACGAATTAATACCCAAGTATTACTTATAAGCTCGCTTTAAATCAATTTACTCATTTTAGATTTCTTTCCATTTTTAGAAGCTTGCCAAATATAGTAAGTTTCATAAATTAGGATTACAATTGACAATTGATAATATTTAAGGGTTAAAATGACAATTATAGTAGTTTAGAGTTTATGATGTCAGTTTAGTAAAGTTTAGGGTCAAAAAGTAAATTATCAAAATTTAATATTAAAAATGTCAAATAAAATTATTTTAAAGTTTATTTTAATAAATTAATATTAAGATAAAATTTTGGACCCCGTCATTATTATTTTATATAATATATTAACGTACCCACGATCTTAATATTTTTGCCGCGACAACTCAAGATTTTTATAAAATCATTTATGACTTGTTTATAACCCGACATCGTTTCACTTCATTCATATACACACGACACCCTTTATATTTTATTAACTTCGAATTAACCCTTTTTAAATTTCTAAACACCTAATTTGATTAACACCTTTCCAGAATTTCTTTTTCCTATATTAAATAAGTCGAATCCTAGTTCCTTGGTGACACCAAAGCCCCACGTCACAACACACCTTATATATTACTTGTAAATCCAAAAGAAAATCAAGCATGCCTTCTTCATTTATTTAGCTCAACTATGATTTAGTGTAACATGTTTATCATTTCCTGCGAGTATAATACGTATAACATGCAAATCTCTTTTACATATATTAGTTCGACTAAGATTAACCCGAAACAGATTTAGATCGTGTGTGTGTGTGGGTCAAACATGTACAGCAGATTCGACATCAAACAGATTCATAGGTCGATTAGATTTTAAGTTGTGATTTCATGTGTGAGTATGTTGGAACATATGGATGCATGTAGTTTCATTATGTTAGCTGTTCCATATGCATACATGTACAACAGATTAGTTTAGGATATCCAAAAGTTATTTTATGTAAAGGTTCTATGGTTTCATGCGAGACTCAACTCGTGTACATGCATAGATAATTATTCCGTTTCATAGTAGTTAACATGTGATAACTATATATACGTTATGAAAGATCAAATGAAAGGAATAGAACAAGGACGAGGTGACGAACGATACCATGTGTCAACTAGAATTCAGATTGAGGACAAAGAAGCAACAATATCGAAACATATCAACCTTCTTCAACCAAGTAGCACACGATCATTACACCCTTCGAACCTGGTGTATAACCCACGACCAGAACACAAACAGTCACCACCCTCGAACCAGATTACCGCGATCGAATTAGCACACCTCCTCGAATCAGAAAGACCACGATCAACACCCTTCACCAGCCTCCTGGAGCCTCTTTACCACCTCTTGATGATCGAATGGAAAAGTAAAAGATTATGATGCCACCTTTAGTTGTCTAGGGTTTAGTGTTTGAAAGTTATGTGTGAAGTTGTGGTATACGGTTATAATTGAGAAGATAGGGGAGATAAGGGGGAGGGTTGGCCGAGTAAAAGGGGATGACCCAATGACCAGGGAATTCTCAAATTCAAAAGTATTTAGACTTATATCTTAGATTATATATTGTGTACAAGTTTTGATATTATTTGGTCCTCTAGGTGACCTTTAACGTGTGATATACACTTAGTTTGGAAAAGTGGTATACATTTTATCATATGATTCGGCCCATAATGGAACATATGAACGTGTGATATTCGGATATTAGGAACAAAGTGTGTCAATTTTATATAAGACATAAGTTATAGATTATCCATTAGGTAGCTTTCCAAATCATAAGATTCCAATACTTAAGTTTAGTTTACCAACTTAGGAAAATTTCAAATTATATGGGAATTTTAGGAAAGACAGATTTTCGGCTTTTACAAGTATTCAAATTTTTATAGCTATGAACTCTATCAACCATGTAATTTGCAGCTCGAGAATTGCTTCCCGTGGCATTGCCTTGAGTGAGTCACTGTCTGATGAGCTAGAAACTTCTGGAAGCACCCAAGATCAGTTAGCTACTAATCAAGCATCTTCTTCTTCACCAATAGTTTCTAGTTCACCTTTCTCAAGATTGAAATCCAGAATTAGCGGGCTTTGGTTGAACACAGTTCAGAGATGGCCTGCAGTATGTCATTTTCCATTCATAGCATGTCCTGCTTTATGCGTATAATGATATGCACTCAAAATGTAGACATGAGTTTTTGTGTAGTTAGTGGTTAAGTATTTTTGTTGTTTAACGCAGGTGCTTCCTTTAGCTCGTGAGTTTTTGCAGCTGCTTCTTCGTGCCAATCTTATGTTCTTCTACTTTGAAGGTGAGTATTTTCGGATGTAGGTGGTGACATGAAAATTTATGCTATACAATGTAACTAGCAACTTGATTTATTGCAGGTCTTTATTATCATATATCAAAGCGTGCAGCAGGCATTCGTTATGTATTTATAGGAAAGCCGATGAATCAAAGGCCTAGGTATATTTTTTACCTTTGTTTAACTTTAATTCCAATTTGTACACTCTCTTTCTCAGCCACATTTTGGCCCTTAAGCATTACTGTAATTTTTGTACTTTAAACGGCCCAACAAAGTGGGTTTTAGTATATAGAATAATGACTTGTTAAGATACATGAAACTTTAGGATGGTTTATTTTTAGTGAAGCAAATTAAGCATCTTATATCTTGAAGCTGAGTATATTATGCTTACTTGCATTATGTGTACCTTTGACCTCCTTATTGAATGTTATATAATGCAGATATCAAATATTGGGAATGTTTCTATTGGTTCAATTATGTATTATCGCGGCTGAAGGATTGCGGCGTAGCAACTTAGCATCCATCACAGCTTCAGTTCAGCATACATCCTTAAGGGTCCACCAAGCATCAGGAGGTCAGAATCTTTTCAAAATAACTGTCGTTGATTTCCTTAAATCTTTAATTTATCATATAAGTATGTACACATATGTTTACCTCAATCCTCTGTCCTCATTCTGTAAACTTTATCTGTATACCCTGTCAATTTGTTCTAGCAGTGCAACATGTCTGTCCATCTGTTCTACCAACATGGCGTTACACTTTTTTTTAATTCTTTTTTCATGTTTTTCAGGACGTGGTCTGCCTGTTTTAAATGAAGAAGGAAATTTGATTACTGGGGACAGTGAAAAGGGTTTTGGCGTATCAGACTCCATGGCAACTTCAGAGGTATGGTTCTGGACTGATTATTGATATAATGGGATATTATGTGCATCATCAATTCTTCATATAAATCCCGACATGCATTTCTACAGAATCGTCTGAGTTTCTCATATTACCAGTTATGTAGATTGAATTCTTCAGATTTTACTTTGTATCACAATTTTTGAAATTCTTTTTGTTATTAAATGTATGTTCGTGTTCTTGCAGTCACAATCAAGTGGAATTAGCAAATGTACACTTTGCCTTAGTAATCGCCAAAACCCAACCGCAACTCCTTGTGGTCATGTGTTTTGCTGGTATTGTTTCTTTACATCGACACCTTTCTCTAGAGGTGGCAATTTTGGCCCTTTATCTACATATGGACTGGTCGATTATGGTTTTGTATCTCAAATGGATTAAATAAAAGCTTTGGCTATACAAACTCCTTGATCGTTATAAATGGACCCAGCCTGCCCATGTTGCCACCCTTTCCCTTTTTCCTTATCTCTCTTCCCTCTCTTCCTAATGTTTTGATTTATTTTTGTGTAGGACCTGCATCATGGAATGGTGTAATGAAAAGCCTGAATGCCCTTTATGCCGTTCTCCGTTAACTCATTCGACCTTAGTCTGTTTGTACCATTCAGATTTTTAACTCCCAAATCATGCCACTAAGTGACAAGAAAAATGTACGTTTGTTGTCAAGTAAACTTTCCAGAAGCAATTGCTTCGAGGTCGCTGTTTACCAGACCAAAAAAGTTTTCATGAAGCAGCTACTTGTCTGAATTACCAATGAAGGTACGCCAAGAAGCAAAATAATCATCCCAAATCTCGCAGCTCTTTTGTATCCTGTAAATTTTCTATTTTTTATTTAGTTTCTGAACATTATGTTGTATGTAAGCAGTATATCATTGTAGAACAATTTTCTAGCGTAGAATTGTTACTGCCAATACAATAGTATAAGTGGAAGTAACATAAACAAATACAACCTGGATTAGACTTCTAGCATAAATGAACAAAGTAAACTATACCCTTCATGGGGTTCTCTTGATTGACCCCAAATATTTGTTTTGGAGTGTTTTTACTAAGAGGAACTCGAGTATAAACATGAAGCTATGGTAAAGTTTTAAAGTCCTGCACTTTTATAGTATGAAGTAGACAGGTTGTATCATCATAACCTTTTGTACATGATGCTTCATTAAGTTATTGCTTTATGTATAGCCTGTGATGCACCTGTAATGTTTATCCTTCGGTTTGATCATAAACTTTTTTACTATTGGGTAGTAAATGACTAAATGGTGGAGTAATGAACTTGGCAAATCTGAAATTTCAAAAGGTATACGTCAAATGTCACGTATTCACACGTTAAGACAGTATTTTAGTAATTCAAAACTTCCGTTTTACTGTTAGAGGAATTCATACCAATATCTATTTAAAAGTTTTGTTGCTTAAAAAAATTTCCTTGGAAGAATAGTAGAATACCCTTGCAGTGACTTTTTCCACAATTATGGAAAAATACAAGTTGAAGCAAATTATCCATAAAAGCATTTTGAGAATTGTCCTTGCAATGACTACTACTCATATGAGACAAAACATGTCAACTTATGGTCGGCAACCAACACACTTAAGTATAAAATGCAATAAAATGAGTGACAATGATGGAAATATAAAGTTAAAACCATACAACATGCCATTAACACTTTACAAAATTCACAGATCACATAAACAGCTTCATAATCTAATATTTGTGGTTAATAAGTAATTCCAAAGGCACCCCATCCTTTACCGATTCAACAATCAGTCATTTGTTGAAATGCGCCACTCATTCACGGGTCGTGATGGTTACACTAGGTAAACTATTATGTACCAGATGCTCAAGGACATATCATAAGAAACAATCTAACCTCTCAAGGCGTATCCAAGGTTTTTAAGCAGGGTATGCACTAATATAACAGAACAAAATATCATAAATAGGTTTTACTATTACAGATATTGGTTCATTTTTTAACTACAACATATCCGTCAGCAAAGCATGTAAAAAGAGACTACAAAAATGAACAAGTAACCATATGATGAGATTCTATTCGTAGAGCTTCAAAAGTGACTACAAGTCTTTGACAACAGAGATGGGAGCTTCTCTCTTCTAAGTTATCTTTACAGACGAAATGCAAGATTCAAACCATTACCTACCTCCCATTAGGCAATCAAAACTAGCTGACCTCGTGAGCCTGTGCAAGACATTTGAAATACAAAAGATCAGTGTTTGGTAAAAGAGCAAAACATGTAGGTCACTAAGGTGGCTAATTATGCAGGCCAGATGGGTTTGGTAACAGGGCAAAACATGTAATTCTTAGTTATAGTCGGGTTGGTTTTGACCCAAACACCCTTTGTCAGTGAGATATATTACGACTTTCCAATAAAAGGTGCCTTATGAACACACTTTGAACGGGTTTTGACCCATCTGACATGTTTCTTTAAAGTAAAGATTTTGTTTATCTAGCCCATCAGACCCGTTAAAAGACACAAACGTAACCCAAATCTACCTATTCATAAGTAAATGGGTTTGAATTGTTGCATGAAAATTAGTCAAGGTATTTTTTATTTGACTTGGTCGTTATCTTTGTATGGTTTCAGTTTTATCAAGCCAACCTTAATGTCAACATTGAAAATGCTTGCATCACTCGATCCCTAGCCCAAAATATTTCATTTAAGCAAACTTAAAAGAAAAAACTTGATTGTATGCGGTTTTCTTTCAAAAAAATCTGCCTATTCTATTGTGGATAGCTTAGGAACTTGACTAATGATCAAACATGTTTATAAATCTAAATGAACATTTTAAACTGTATCAGAAAAGGAGGGAATCTAAGTTACGGTGTCACGGCAAAGAAAGATGAGACCTTTTAATCAAGGATGTGTATTATTTGGTGGCTCCAGTTGTTGTCGTTTCTCGGTTAAGTATAACTTCTTGTGGAAGGAGGTTGCATTTGATCTTCAGGTCATCAAAGAATTTCTTCAGCTCTAAAACCAGTTCACTTCTCCGCTTATTTTTTTCACCATAGTCTTGAAAGTTGATTGTGTGATTGAAATAGAGGGCCATCTTTATCTTGTTTACATTTTCAATATCCTTCACAACAAAATTGTGATTTGGGTGCCACATTTGAGGGTTCTTCTCCAAATACCTGACCACAAATAAAAATCACTCAATAAGCTAACGTTGTTCAGCACAAAACCAGCAAACTAACACAAGCAGATTGAGCTATCATTCGTATCTACATTATACATTTCGAAAATTGCACGAAGAACGTATACAAACTATTGTGTATCAACTTACTTTTTTATCTTTTCTTTCAACTGCCCAATCTTCTCAATTGATGTCGCAAAATCAATAGAGAATTCCACACTATCACCCATATCTGGGCTTCTGTAGAAATTGCTGATAGGCTTTGTAGACAAAACCGAATTCGGGTAATATATCTTCTCATTATCATATCTTAAGAAAACCGTCGTTAAGATATTCATCTCTTCGACTATCAACTGTCAAATCACATATAGCCAATCATTATGACACAACGAACATAACTAAACCAGAAGTACTCCATAACTTAAACCCAAAATGCATATTTGTTACCTGCACTCCATCAATGCAACAACGATCTCCAACATCAAATGGATGCATTATGAAAACGAACACAATAGCTTCAAAAATGGTCTTGCAAGTGTTGCCAAATATAAAGGCAGCGACAACAAGCTGTGATGAGAGTAAGACAAGTATTTTGGTGGTAGCAATTTCTGTCAAAAGAAGCCACACAACTATGACCACAATAATCAGGACTGCTGTAACAAGCTTATCCAGTTGCTTTACAGCCGTTTTCGTGTCACTTAATGCATGTGCTAAAGCTTTGCGCCCATTGTACACCTTTACCTGCATTCAGTAACAATTTTACATACATATCAATGAGATTACTCCGCCACTAAAAAAACTATACGGTATTTCATTATTTGTTCTATTAGTAGAGTTATGATCGAAAAATATCATGTCGGGTTTTAATAGAAGTAAGAAAGTAATCACTTTTTTCTTATTTGGTTGAGGTTACAATCATGGGATCTCATTTGGTACAAATCTTTAGCAAATATGAAGCAAAAAAGCTTACCACCCATTCTGTTAGCGTTTTCCGATCAATTTGCCCTTTATCAGCCACATCAATCATTGGAAACACCATTTCTACCTCTTCATTGATCATGAACCTCCTTAGATCCATTTCTTCAATATATCTACATGATAAACATATAACAATAATGAATTAATCATAAATAAGGTAAACAGAATTAACGATCTTGTAAAAGTGATGTTCTTACGTGAAACCAGGCTGCGCGACATTTCTGAAAATATGATAAGCAGCAGCAATTGCCTCCATCTCATTGTTAATCTCCTTGTCTGCAGATTCATTTGGATTTTCATACGCACTTTCTTCAATTGCACCAGAGAAAGTGGAAAGGCCTGAATTCGAAATCACGTCAACCAACGTCTTCATAGTCCAAGCGGACACTTTTTCTCGTTTTATCTGATGAAGCTTACTTACATCAATCACCTCTTTCGTCTTTGACTCTTTTCCCTTCTTCTTCACCTGAAAACTCAACTGACTTTTACTAGTACTCGCCCCAACCATTTGTAATGATTCCATAAGCGGTGGCCCCGAGAGGGTAAATAGAACATATTGTAGGAAGATTGATTCTTGGATTCTATCAAAGAAATTGCTGACATGGAACGAACTTGCCAAAATCTTGAGCAATAAAGTCTTTAAAAGCCACAAAATTCCACCAACTAATAAGGAAACAATACTCCAAGTAATATAATCCAATACCTTGGCTGCAGTTTTCGACCTTTTAACATCGTTGCCATTAAACAACGCTGTCCAAGTAACAAGAACTACAATTAACCAAATACATACTTGAACACTCTTCTTTAACCCGTGAACAAAATATAACACCTTCTTTCTCAACAAGAAATTCAATTCTATGCACAACACGATAAAATGCATAAGCCAGTTAGTAACTAACATACCACAAATGATCACCGATATAAGCACAAACCATTTCCACAACTCCAAACTCCAAATTTCGTAATGCTTCAACTCATTAATCGTCAAGCTAGCCGCTATACATCCCATAAGCAATAGAAGCATCACCCATTCAAATAAAACTTTCATTTTCACCCTCTTGTACTTCAACTTTTTCCGTATGCTAACTTTCTTATAAATCTCTTCATCCTCATCAACCCCCCCTGCATTTCCAGGTGACCCTATTAATGGAGTCTTCGTTGTTATGGATATATTTCTAATTGTCTCCTTCGGTGGCGTACCAAGTGGAGAAGCATTGCCCCCCACTCTAGGTGAGGCACGATTTGATGCAGTCCTGTTGGGTGAGTTTGAGGTCTGGCCAACTGGCTCAGACATCTGGTCGAACATATTATGATCTATCACGGGCTGTTCACCAAACCTAGACTTAGGCTTTGAGTAAACCGATCTATTTAAGGTTTTACGCCTAGTTAATGTATCAGGAATGGGGATCTTAGGAGGCCGATTGGGGCTTGGCATAAAAACAGGATTATCTATATAAGAATCAACCGATTTTCGATGAGGTGACTCGGGAACAGCTCTTGGAGTTCTCATATCTCGATCGTCACCAGAAAAACTCACCGCCACTTCACCGCTTCTTTTATTCTCTGTCATGCTTATCTCCCCTGTTTTTAAGGTTTTACCATTTGCATCCATTGAGATTCAGACTCCTAGAATTCACGGTACAAAGTTTAATCATCCAACTTTAAGCAATTAACATCTCTAACTAAATAACATAACTAATAACAACTAAAGTTCACAACAATTCAAGTTTTGAGACACACACATACACACGCAGTACGTATGACACTGATGATGACTTAATTTATAAACAAACACACTGACAGTAACTTCAGTCATTTAACAGCTGTAACTAAAAAACATAGTGACTAACCGCTAATGCTTACAGTTATTCATGTTCAACAACAACTAAAACATTTCATTAAACGCACACTAACACACACATTAAGCTTGAGATTGATAAATATAGGCATGTACGAACATACAGTAACTTCACACAATCGCACACATAATTCTGTACCTAAGAGGGTGTTTGGGATTGCTTGCTATTTCTGCTTATATAGTTATATACTATTCTTTTAGCAATTTTAGGTGTTTGATCATCAAAGCTACTTCTGCTTGTCTGCTTATTTGGAAGCAAAATAAGCAGTTCTCAATAAGCAGATCAGGACATACTTATTCGAAAGTGGTTATGTTAGATGAAACTTTACACTAATCTTTTAGGGAATAGTCATGGGCGTACGTTCGTATCCCACCTGAGTACCTATTTTTTGTTACCAATTTTCAAATATTGTTCCAATACGCACATTTAAACTTTTTTTTACCCAAAAAAGGTTGTAATGTACCTAATTACCGTGGAGTACTTTGAAAGCTACACATTCACATTGTTTGCAGCATTGTTTACCAATTAGTGGACAGTAAATGGTTAATTTTCAACTTTTTTTTGGGTAAAAAACGTTTAAATGTGCATATTGGAACAAGATCTAAAAGTTCATAACAAAAAACATGGAACACCTTTTAGTTCATGTACTCATGTGGGGCATGCACATAAGTACATAAAACACACTATAGATGGATTAAATTCAAAGTTCTCTTTTTTTTTTTTTTCTTTTTTTTTTTTTTTTTTTTTTTTTTTTTTTTTTTTTTTTTTTTTTTTTTTTTTTTTTTTTTTTTTTTTTTTTTTTTTTTTT
>LBNU01009266.1:71781-106417 GCA_014162995.1 Artemisia annua | reverse complement strand
TTTTTTTTTTTTTTTTTTTTTTTTTTTTTTTTTTTTTTTTTTTTTTTTTTTTTTTTAAGAAAATAAGCAAATCCAGAACACTACAAGTGCTTAAAGCAGAAGCATAAGCAGAAAAAATAAGCAATCCTCTAAATAACATACAACAGCTAAGATGATCAAGTTATTGACTTTAGGGGGTGTTTGGATTTAAACTTGCTTTTTGGACTTATGATGAGCTTATTTGAAATCAGAAAAGCCGATAAGCTCACTTTATTAGGCTTATGAGCTTATCAACTTGAGCTTACGAGCTTAAATAAGCCATAAGCTAACAAGCTCATGAGCCCAAAAAAGTGAGTTTATCAGCTTTTCCAAATTCAAATAAGCTCATCATAAATCCATAATAAAAGTCAATCCAAACACCCCCTAAACAAACAACAAATAAAAGGATTTTTCATATTGGGTTGTTTATTTAAGCTTATATTCTCAGCTTACGAGCTTATTAGATTTCACAAACCCATTTTCTCCGGCTTATTTCCCAGCTTATGGGCTTATTCCATATTTAAGTCATAACAAGCTTAAAAGTCAAGAAATAAGCCCAAAAAAAGAGCTTATGAAATATAACCCGAGTCAAACAAACTCATAAGCTGAAAAATAAGCTTAAACAAAATAATGACTTAATACCTACAAGTGAATCAGCAGCATTCAAAAAGATTCAAACAAAAGTCAAGAATATAAGTCAACAAAAGTTATTAAGAGATCTGTTATTACCTTAAACTGAAGCAAACTCTAAAGTCACTTCAATCATTCACCATTAAAACATTAACATTAAAAATATCAGATTATATGAACTAAATATACTTTATGGGTATTAAAGTTTTATAAAAACAAGCTAGTAAACATAGGAAAATGTGTCTTAAAAGTATAAATAAGAAGACTTATATAAAAGTGTGTCTGAGAAAAGAACACTAGTTTATAGAAGAAAGCCAGCAGGCGTAGAGAATATTGTAAGAGTAGTGATTGAGATGCCTAAAATTTGTGCCTAAACTCATGCCTAAGCCTACGTGTCATCATCCTGATGGCTGCAGTCAGGGGACCCACGTTTTCACAAACCATCAGGATCATGCCACATATGTTAGGCATGAGTTTAGGCATACAAATTAGGTCTCCCAATCATTTTCCATATTGTAATAAGATTGTTGTTTGTTTGTAGGTCCCTAAAATAAAATGGTGCCAATCTATTTTCTTTAAAAAGTAGAACCATCACTTTACAAATTTATCATAGCTGTAAACAAATATAATGCACACTTAGAGGGCTAGGAGTGGTAACGTATCAACGCAAAATCGTCCGATGTGGCTTAATATTAACGCCATTAAGGCGTTATCACCATTCCGAGGCATGCTACGTTACTCCCGCGTTATAACTTGAGTTGTTGTAGTAACTCAAGTTATAACTTGAGTTATGTCGTGTTATCACTCCCCCACTTGATGTTATTGCCAAGTTATGTGGTTTTCATTGGTTTTGTATATATATATATTTTTTAAAAGTGGGTCATAAAAGGTGGTGTTATTTGGTGTTATGATTACATGGTGTTATGTTATTTGGTGTTGAAATGATGTGGCGCTGACGTGGCGGGGAAAATGGTGTTATTTGGTGTTACCACTCCTTGCCCTCTTATGCTACTTATTTAAAAGACCAGTTTTCTTAAAATAAGTTTCTTTTAGAAAAATTACTACCTTTTTGTCTCAAAATTATTATCAAAATATAAAAATGAAAAATCACACAGTTTAATAAAAGTGAGATGATACAAATTTTAACTGGTCAAATAAAATATTTTTTTACTAAATTTATTTTTTATTAGTTAAAATGAAATGTGAACAATTATTTTAAGATGTAAATTATAATTTTGAGAGCAAAGGAGTAATAAGCTACACCACTCAAAGTTGACTCCTTTTTGTTTGTGGAGTTTAAACTTTTGTCATCACTGAAAAATTCCAAACCTTCATAAATATGTGTATTTTTGTGAAACGTTATCTATATAAATATGTGTATTTTGTGGTCGGATATTGGTTTGTTTCCATTTATAGAAATAGAAAAATAGGAACGTGCAATTGACAGATTTGCATTTTTCTTGTTTTAAAACATTAGTTTATTAAGAAGGAAACTAAAGTAATAGAAAATATTAGAATGAATTGTATCATCTCTTGCAAACACATTTATTTTTTATGCAAATTGAGTAGTTTTTTTTTCCCCTTTTTCCTTTTTTGGGAAAGAAAAATTGTCATTAACTTCAACATGAAAGCTAAGAAAAGAAGTACAATACTTGAGAAAAAGATCTTAATTTAAATGACAAATCAATTGAAGAAAGATCTCATCCAACCAATATACTCTACATCATAGTTTTTGTGAACATAAACAATATTGTAGTTTGGAACATTCCAAAAAGAGCTAATGGTTGACTTTAATCACATATGAAAATCGTGGGAAAAACAAATCTTATAAAGAAAGTGATTTTCAAATATTTTTAAAATAAAAAATAATGTGTATAAGGCTGCCCATTAAGGGGTGTTTGAATTCGGTTGTCCTCCTCCCCCGACCGATTTCGAATTGGGTTGTCCTCTTAGTGGGAATTTGGTCGCCTGAGGAACAAATGCAAGATTTGGTTGGTCTAGTGACCGATTTCAAGACATGCAAATGTGTATAATTCAAAACAAATGTGTATGATTCACGTTAGTGGGGAGAGAGGTGAAAATGGGTTGAAGAGAGAGAATGCTGAGGTGGCAGCCGGAATGATGATGCAATATGGGTCACGTTAGTGCCTAGCCTAAGGTTTAAGAAAAATAAATTATTGGTCATGAAATAGAAGCCCACACAAAGGTGGAAAGGCAAGCAGGTGGGCCAACTACTTATTTTGTTCTAGGTTTATCTTTTTATACACGGATTTAAATTTTAAATATTTAATCACATATCAAAATAGCTTCAGTATCATTAATCTTTTGTGTATAAACAATTTTGTTAATACAAATATCGCCTAAAAACGTTATTTATATTTTAACGATCTTTGCTAAGTTTTGTTAATGACAAAGTACAAACTTTAGTTTGTAATAAAACATCACTTTAGTTTTTAAGTCTTATATAACTAGACTTTGCATTTCTATTTAAACATAAACTTGGTTTTATATATTTAAATGGATACTTTAAGACATGCATTCATGTATAGGTTATGTGTTTAACTTGCCATGAATCAATGCATGTAGGCTAGCAATAAGTTGATGTGACTTGACTTGTGTCTTTAATGTGTATTGTCACATCAAGCATTCATGTGTCTAACTTGTCATAACACTTGCTTGCACACTTAGGAAAGAATTCAAGTTTGCATTAACTTGACAATGACATTACATGCCTTGTACTTAAATGTCATCTTGCTTGCACACTTAGGAAAGAATTCATGTTAGCATTAACTTGATTAAGACATTACATAGGCTTGCACATAAATGTCATACTAACATGTTTCTAGTTTGTGTTGTCACATCATGATCATAACTAGCTTTGGTCTTTATGCAATTAAGGTGAAGATTGTGTGTTTGACTTACCATAAGCTTTAAGTTATGTTTAGCTAGCATGTAGGATTGATGTGACATTGTGTGCAATGTGTCTTGCATGCTTTGAATGTGTTGTGTCACATCATGTGTAATAAGTTCATGCATCATCATTAGTTAGATTATGTGTTTGACTAACTTTGGCATTTATACTTGCATGGAAGAACTCTTCCTTGAGTCAATGCATACCTATGTGATGTGACTTGACATTTGTTTTGTAGGATTTTACTTTGTGTGCAAGGTTGGTATTCAGCAGACCTGGCGGAACCCTGGAGTTCAACGGGCGGAACCCTTGTGAAGGTTCCGCCGGTTCCGCCAGAGCTGACATTTTATGCAGTATAAATAGAAGTCAACTTGCAAGAAAATCCTTATCACTTTGAGCCAAATAATCCACATATCCTCTCAACTAACCCAGGAACATTTTGACTTGTGTGATTATCTTATGTAGCAAGAAGTCCACAAGATCAATGAAGAAGTTACAAGTTTCAACAAGAAGTTGCAAGACTTGTTAACTTAGTCTAGTATAAGCTTTGGTAGTTTATACTTCATATGTATTGTGTCAAGTGATCGGTTAGTATTTTAGGCCTCAAAATACGTAGTGTAATGGGAGTTGTTGTACCCTTGTAAAAGAACTAACGGGAGTGGTTGTACCCTTGGTAAAGAACTCGACATCTAGCCTTGTGTCGGTAAAAGGAATTAGGCGACGTTAGGTTGGTTCTACCTTGAACTAGAACCCGGTATTTAGCTTAGTACCGGATAAAGTGTAAGCGACGTGTGAAAGGTTTCTCCACCGAGAAGGAGTTTGTTGATAGTGCTTGAAACTCTCGAGTTGGACACTCGGGGCGTGGACGTAGGGCAAGGACAAGTGAGGTCCTTGTAGCCGAACCACGATAAACAATCGTGTTGTGGTTTGATCGTTCTATCTCTTTACTTACATGCTTTACATATATATTGTGTTGTGATTATATATTATCTTTGAGTTCTTCAAAGTACTTCCATTCATATAATAAAGCAAAACGTCACAATATATCTTTAACTAAAACGGGTAATTTGTAAAAGATAATTAACTTAAAAAGCGGTAAACTATTCAACCCCCCTTCTAGTTTTCCACAATTGGCATCAAGAGCTACGTTACTCAAGTTCCCTAAAATATATTGTATTTTAAAACTTGGATCGATCCATGGATTTTGAAAATCTCAAAGAAGGGAAATTTATTCAAAAACTACCGCTATTTGAAAAAGAAAGTTTTCTTGAATGGAAAAGTAATTTTGAAAGCTATGTAAAATCAATTGATCAAGATCTTTGGCATGTCATTTCTATTGGTGATTTCAAACCAATGAAATCAAGTTTTGATAATCAAAAAGGGTATCCTAATCTTTATAAAAACATTAAAGCTAAGAAAATGATTTATAAAGCCTTGCCAAAGAATGAGCTTGAAAAAGTCTTTTTATGTCAAACGGCTAATGATATTTGGAAAAATATTCTAAACCGTCACCAAGAAAAATGTCAAGTCAAAGATGAGCAATTTGATCTTACATGTGAATTGGGAGTCTTAGAAAGACTAATAGATAGGCACTTACTTGAAAATTATACATGTACTACGAGTTTGAATGTTTTGAATGAAGGTACAAGTGAAGACGAGTACATGTGTATTGATGAACTTGCTTGTGAATTACGGAATGAAACGGAAGTGGACGAAGACAATAATCCGGTGGGTGATTGTCAATCCATTGAAACAACAAGCAAGGTACATGGTGAAAACAAACATTTTTGCTTTGACACATTCATTTTAGAATTCTCCAAAATAGAAAACGAGTCTAAACTTTTGGGTAACTTAAACCTAAAAACCATCTTTAACAATGAGTCTTCAAAAGTTTTTATGAATGACTTTGAAAAAGAAATTTTGTTAGAAGATAAAATGTCTAGACTCGAGAGTGGTGTTGAAATTGATCTAGAATGTAAGCTTTGTCTAGATCACAAAAATGAAATTAAAAAGCAAAATGAAAAAGGAAAGATGTTGGCAAAATTTGATGAAAGTTCAAAGTCTCTTGAAAGAATGTTAAAAAGTCAAAAGTCTTTTGGAGATAAAACCGGATTAGGATTTAACTCAAAAGGACCATCAACAAGTTAGACTTACAAGATAAATATGATGATAGAAACTTATGATAAAAGGAATTATGAATTTCATGTTTTATACTTGTATATGATCTTCTAACCCCTTTGGATACATGAGTTTAATTGAATCATCAAAGCGTGACATCAAAACAAAGTTGTTACGATTTGCGCTTGACATCTTGGTTACATTGCATTACAACCTAAAAGGTACACATTCCTTTTACATTCCTTTGGTTGTTGTTTGCACTATGTGTTGCTAGTTTGTGTGTATCCTTTATGTGTTTACATGCTAATCATGTTTACATGGAATATCTTCTATATAGATACTTAGTTATTAGTACTAGAAGGAGATATAAGGTGCTTCGGTTATTTTACCATCAAGAGATAAAACACGAGAAACTCTTGAGTAAGTCATTCGTAACATTTGCTTACAAGATAACTAACTAGGAATTTCCTTAGTAAGAATGCCTTGCACCTTTGTAATCTTGCAAAACAAATGTTTGATAAACAAAGTTTTTAAACATTATATTTTTGTGTCTCAAATTATGTTTGATGTCAAAAGCTATTTTGAGAAAATCTCACATAAAACACATAAGAGTAAAAATAATCACATTGGTAAACATTTAGATGTTTAGGTGACAAGTATGTCAAAAGCATCTAAGATCTACACATCAAATATGACTCGTAGTCTTTTGATGTTGTACTTCTTGGACCTTTTAGGCTTTTGAGCTTACCAACTTGAGCTTATGAGCTTAATTAAGCTATAAACTAACAAGCTCATGAGCCCAAAAAAGTGAGTTTATCAGCTTTTCCAAATTCAAATAAGCTCATCATAAATCCATAATAAAAGTCAATCCAAACACCCCCTAAACAACAACAAGTAAAAGGATTTTTCATATTGGGTTGTTTATTTAAGCTTATCTTCTCAGCTTACGAGCTTATTAGATTTCACAAACCCATTTTCTCCGGCTTATTTCCCAGCTTATGGGCTTATTCCATATTTAAGTCATAACAAGCTTAAAAGTCAAGAAATAAGCCCAAAAAAAAGAGCTTATTCTATATAAGCCGAGTCAAACAAACTCATAAGCTGAAAAATAAGCTTTAAACAAAAGACTGACTTAATACCCACAAGTGAATCAAAAAGATTCAAACAAAAGTCAAGAATATAAGTCAGCAAAAGTTATTAAGAGATCTGTTATTACCTTAAACTAAAGCAAACTCTATATGTCACTTCAATCATTCACCTTCACCATTAAAACATTAACATTAACAATATCAGATTATATGAACTAAATAAACTTTATGGGTATTAAAGTTTTATAAAAACAAGTTACTAAACATAGGACAATGTGTCTGAAAAGAACACTAGTTTATAGAAGAAAGCCAGCGGCTGTAGAGAATATTGTAATAATAAGATTGTTGTTTGTTTGTAGGTCCCTAAAATAAAATGGTGCCAATCTATTTTTTTTAAAAAGTAGAACCATCACTTTACAAATTTATCATAGCTGTAAACAAATATAATGCACACTTATGCTACTGCTAAAGAAAAATTATTTAAAAGACCAGTTTTCTTAGTAAGAATTTTCTTTTAGAAAATTACTACCTTTTTGTCTCAAAATTATTGTCAGAATATAAAATCACATAGTTTAATAAAAATGAAGATTACTACATTTTTTAATCAATTAAATAGAATATTGTTTCACTAAATTCATGTTTTATTAGTTAAATGGAATATGAACAATTATTTTAAAACATCTTAAAAAAAATGTAAATTATAAAGGATCACTACAGGCTTAGCATGTTGCATGGGTACTTTTGTGGTCGGGTATAGGTTTGTTTCTATTTATAGAAATAGAAAAGGGGCCCTTTATCCCCACCTCTCTACTTTTTTATCCCCACCCTCCTAATTTTTTATTTTATTTTTTATTTTTTTTTTATTTTTTTTTTATTTTTATAATTTTGCTAATATAAAAAACTATAAACCTGAAAGTGCGGAACAGAAAATATAAAGTTTAATATGTTAAACGCTTAAAACTGTCAAAAATACGGAACAGAAACTGACAAAAAACTGTGCTGTACTGAAATAAAAGAGAGACAAAGAGGGGACAAAAAGAATATTCCCCCACTAGGGGTGGTATGGTTAACACAACCCATAGAAAAATAGGAACGTGAAATTGACAGATTTGCATTTTTCTTGTTTTAAAATATTAGTTTATTAAGAAGGAAACTAAAGTAATTGAAAATATTAAAATGAATTGCATCATCTCTTGCAAACATTTACTAGTTATAATACCCGTGCACGCACGGGGTTTTAACATAAAATTTTTATCATGTATTTAATATCAAATATATTGTCTTAAAATGTTTTTGAACTTTACATCTATTAATTTAGTATAAGTCAAATTTATTTTGCAATAACAATGCCTATTAAAAATAGTCGGAACACCCCTGTATTCGGCTATTATTACAGTTCCAAGCACCCCTAAAATTTGCAATTGAAATAGTCTCAAACACCCTTGAATTCAGCTATCAAGGCAGTTTCAAGCACCCATCAATTTAGCTATTAAAAACAGTCCCAAACACCTTGAATAACTATTAAGACAACCATTAAAACAATCCTAATCAGCACTAAATCTAACTATTAAGACGGTCTCAAAACCCTTTAAAAACTTAGTATAATTAGTAGAAAATAAGAGTCCCAAACTCTAATAACTTAAGCAAGTCCTACTTTAGTAAACCGGCTCATTCTTTTCGCAGCAGATTTTCAAGTGAATGAGACATATTAGTTACATCTCTTTCTAGATCATTATTATTCTATATCAACAAATTCAAAAGCAATTAACTCATCAAATACTGTGAGATTTGTTTTTTTTGTATGCAACTTAGGAATAAGTGTAATGCAAGCACATATTCCAGTGCTAAGACAAAGATTATATAGTACGTTAACTTGGGATTATGTTGAGTTAGCCGTTTAAGCTATACCGAAAATTCAAGAGACAACTTGAACATTTAAAATTCCAAATAAACACATATACGCATATAAACAAATTATTATGATCAAATATATGTTCTAAGTAACCTTTAAAGTAAAATCCGTAGTTGATGGCATTAGGTGTAGTTTTCGGAGGTTTTTATTGGTTCATACTTTAGCAATGACTTGGTGAATGAACTTGTATTCCCAGTCTGTTAATGTGTCAAGTTCGAATAAACACGCATGAGGACCAACGGGTATATAAACATCCTGAAAGAAAACAATCAATCAGCTAATACTCAAAATATTGGACAAAACGTACCACTTTTTTTCTTTCATTTGCCTTTTTGGACCTTAACAACGCGCACGAAGACACCTTTCCGCTAAAGTAATAAAAAAATAGAAGGTGTAGCCCTAACAAAAAAAAAATAAGAGCATATCACTTGTCAAATGAGTAAATTAAGCTTTGTAATAGACGTTTATAAGCTGACAGACATGCTGAGGTTGATGTTGATGTTATGTTTAACTTTAAGTATTGATATCATGTTTTTAGCGAAAATGTGCGAATTAGTAGCACATAATGCAGCTTTAATGAAGTATAAAATATGCCCGTAAAGTATTTAAAATGTTTTTATGGATTTCATATTAAATTTTAAATAACAATTTCATGATCGTTGTTATAAGTAGATACGCGTATTTTACTTATCATATCACAGTAACTCGTGCTTACATTTGATATTTATATTCCCGTTACTAATAATTGCCGTATTTAATATGTCAAACCCGTGGTACCATAAATTAAACATTTTAAATAGATATAACATGAGTCCTTATTTAAAAAATATTCTAATGATGAAGTCTAAAAACTAATACTAATACTCATGTAATTTAAACAAAATTTAATATTAATACAAGTAATAGGGGTATAAAGTGTAGGGGTTTTGTGATTTTTTCCTAAAGTCATTAAAAACATGGAAACTTGTAATTTTTACACTTAGCTCCATATATTTATTTAATTCAACAACTAAAGTTTTTTAATTTTCCTCCTTTTTTTAAGTTTTTGTTTTCATAAATTTGACACCTATATTTTTATGTATTTTTTTCTTAACCAAATTTCTCCCAAATTTATCTAAGTTGACCAAAATAATTTAGAATTTTGAGCTTTCTATTGACCAATCATATTGCTTGATTTCGCCTAGCGTGGAAAAATCAAGGCCTCTCCTATTTGGTCTATTTTTTTCAATGAGAAGGGTTTTAGGGCAAAAAAAACTCTGAATGATGTAATTCTTTATTATATAAGATTTTTGGGGTAAATGAGTAGGTTTTTTTTTTTTTTTTTTTTTTTTTTTTTTTATTTTGGCAAAAAATGATATGTCATTAACTTCGACATGAAAGTTGAAAAAAAGTACAATACTCGAGAAAATAACTCAATTCAAAGGACAAATCAATTCAAAAAATATCTCGTCTGACCATACACCTACCCACTGGGTGGTTTACCCGTATGAGGTGTAATTCACTTATTGGGAGAGAAGGAACAAAACATTAATTGTGTTTTTATTCTTTTCAATAATATGTACATGCCACATATTACAAGCACATAGGTAGACTACCCGCTGGGTAGATTAAGTTTTCTCCTCGTAGTTTTTGTGAACATAGACTATGTTTAGGTATTGTAGTTTGGAACATTCAAAAAAGAGCTAATGGTTGACTTAAATCACATATGAAAATCGTTGGAAAAACAAATCTTATAAAGGAAGTGATTTTCAGATATTTTTAAAAGAAAAAATAATGTGTTTTAAGTTTTAAGAAAAATAAATTATTGGTCATGAAATAGAAGCCCACACAAAGGTGGAAAGGCATGCAGGTGGGCCAACTACTTATTTTGTTCTAGGTTTGTCTTTTTATACTTCTTATTTTATATACTAAAAACTTAAGTTGTCTTATAAATATAAAATGCTCACAATAAATGTTTCATAAATTGAAAGTGAAATGTGGAAGCTTCATGTGTTAATACATTGATTTAATAGTCATGCATAAGGGTAAGTACATAAGATTAGTGATTCGAGTAATTGAAAAATTTGTACGGTACAAGGTAGTTTAAGCAACATCAAAAGTATATCAATTACACAATATTGGGTGGCTTACTTTAATGTGCAAGAGGATTTGTGCACAAATTGTAGTACGGTACAAGGTAGTTTAAACAACATGAAAAGTATATCTTCTAAAGATTCGAGTATATCTTCTATACTATCTAAAGATTGGAGTGCTTAATTTAATGCGCAAGAGGCATTGTGCACAAAAGTTTGTACGGTACAATATGTTTTGCATGAGGAATCGTGCACAAAAGTTTGTACGGTACAACATGTTTCAAGCCATCTCTAAACCTCAAAGAATACAAACCAAAAATGTCATGAATGCATAAATTAAACACACCAATTAGTTGTTAGTCTTTTTACGTTCCTGTCCATGAGTTACAAATATTTTATCAACTATATAATGTGTCAAAAATCACACACAACAAACCACAACTTCCTCCACACCGCGTGCACATTGGGCTACAACTTATTGTGGTGGTAAAGTAAGCATCATATCGTCTTACTTATTTAGCATATTGATTTATATTANAGAATACAAACCAAAAATGCCATGAATGCATAAATTAAACACACCAATTAGTTGTTAGTCTTTTTACGTTCCTGTCCATGAGTTACAAATATTTTATCAACTATATAATGTGTCAAAAATCACACACAACAAACCACAACTTCCTCCACACCGCGTGCACATTGGGCTACAACTTATTGTGGTGGTAAAGTAAGCATCATATCGTCTTACTTATTTAGCATATTGATTTATATTATTTTATGTAAATTTCACGTGTGTTTTGTGTGTGTAACAATGTAGGACATAAAGATGGTGCTTAGGAGGTTTGGTAGTAACATCTTCTCTCTAATGGTTTAAGAGATCCTACACATCGTTGTCTTATCAATTAAGTGGAACATGCACGAACATTTTTACTTTGATCGAACATCGTTGTCCTATGTTTACTAACTTGTTTTTATAAAACTTTAATACCCATAAAATTTATTTAATAATAATAAGAAGACTTAAATAAAAGTGTGTCTGAGAAAAGAACACTAGTTTATAGAAGAAAGCCAGCGGCTGTAGATGTTGTTTGTTTGTGGGTCCCTCAAATAAAATGGTGCCAATCTATTTTTTAAAAAAGTAGAACCATCACTTTACAAATTTATCATAGCTGGAAACAAATATAATGCACACTTATGCTACTGCTAAAGAAAATTATTTAAAAGACCAGTTTTCTTATAAGAATTTTCTTTTAGAAAAATTACTACCTTTTTGTTTCAAAATTATTGTCAGAATATAAAATTACACAGTTTAATAAAATGGTGATTATTACATTTTTTAATCAATTAAATAAATTATTTAACTAAATTCATGTTTTATTAGTTAAATGAAATATGAACAATTATTTTAAAACGTCTTTGAAAAAAAATGTAAATTATACCAGCAATTTTGAGACCAAAGGATCACTATAGGCTTAGCATGTTAGAGCGGGGGTGTGGTGGGCTGGTGGGTGGCGCCATCACCACCAGCCGAGATTTGGCCATGGCGCACCGTACCCGATGTCGCGCCGTCGTCTCTTGCACCGTCACCATGGCTCCATGCCGTGGGCTTTTTTTTTTTTTTTTTTTTTTTTTTTTTTTTTTTTTTTTTTTTTTTTTTTTTTTTTTTTTTTTTTTTTTCCTGCTCTATTAAACTCTATAAATACCTATTTCAATCCTCATTTTTTCATATAAATCTTCTAATTTCTAACTTTCTTTCAATCATGAATCTAAACAATCCTAACCCAAATAATCCCAACGACCCTAATTTTGATCCTTATTAAGATGTTTTTTTTAATGCGATCGAGAACGATATCTTTAAAGTTACTTGGCGTATGAACAATTTGTATCTTTGTATGATAAAGAAGCCGGGGGATCGCAATCGGGTGAAAAGAGAACGAGGTCATACATACCTCGTGAACGAGAAGAGGCGGAACAACGTTTACTCGACGACTATTTTGGCAACGCTGAGACTGATCTTAAATATCCCGACGAGAAATTTAGGCGAATGTATCGTATGAGTTCTAGACTTTTTAATAAAATTCTCAACGATATTTTAAGTTATGTTGTTCAGCCTCTTCCCGAGTACTTTAGTTTTTTTAGACCAAGTTACGATGCTACCGGTCGATTAAGTATAGGTGCATTTTTGAAGTGCACATCCGCCATACGCCACTTGGCGTACGGCACTGCACCTGATACATTTGATGAGTACTTGCAAATTGGTGAACGTTGTTCACGACAATGTTTAGATAACTTTACTAAATGCATACATGTTTTATACTGTGAGAAGTATTTAAGAAAACCCACTTCAGATGACATTGAAAAAATATATGCATTGCATGAAGAAAAACATAAACTCCCGGGAATGCTCGGGAGTATTGATTGTATGCATTGGGATTGGAAAAATTGTCCAAAGGCCTTACAAGTTCAATTCAAAAGACGTGATCATAAATACCCAACTATTATGTTGGAAGCGGTTGCGGATCAAAAATTATGGATTTGGCATGCATATTTTGGGGTTCCAGGGGCAAATAATGATTTTAATGTGTTATATGGTTCCCCCGATATTTGATGAAGAACTTGTCGGTACAGCTCCGGAATGTCCGTTTGAAGTAAACGGACATACATATAGAAAAGGTTACTATTT
Organism: Artemisia annua; assembly: GCA_014162995.1. Lineage (NCBI taxonomy): Eukaryota > Viridiplantae > Streptophyta > Magnoliopsida > Asterales > Asteraceae > Artemisia > Artemisia annua. The sequence continues at coordinate 92,985 of LBNU01009266.1, read as the reverse complement.
AGCCGACGGCATTTATCCAACATGGTCCGTGTTTGTGAAAACGTTTAGTGTTGCAAGGTCGGAAAAATATTTGAACTTCAAAAGAGTTCAAGAAAGTGCTAGAAAAGATATTGAACGAGCCTTCGGAGTCCTACAAGGTCGTTGGGGGATTATACGACAACCCGCACGTGCTTGACAAATTAACACTTTGACACTAATCATGTATTGTTGTATAATGTTACACAACATGATATTGGAAGACGAAGGATTCGAAGTGAGTTTAAGAGATACATTCGTCGATCCACGCCCGAACATGCCAGATACTTGGATCGAAAGATGTGATTTACATATTAGAAAAAATAAAGAACTTCGAGATCGAAAAGTTCACGACGACCTTCGACAAGACCTTGTGGAGCATTTATGGAACTTGAATAATTAGTTTGTATTTTTTTTTTTTTTAATGTAATGTGTGTTTTTTTTAATGTAATGTGTGGTTTTTTAATTAATGAAGTTTATTTTAGTTTATATTGTGTATATTTTATTTTATGTAAAAAAAATAAAATAATAAAAAAAAATGGCTGACGGCACCAGAATTTCTGGTGCCAACAGGTACGGGCAAAATGTGTTGCCGTGGGGTTTCTGGTGCCGTGGGGTTTCTGGTGCCATGGAGCTTTTTGCTGACGTGGCAGCAAAAATTTCCCACGGCACCAGTTTGACGGCACGACGGTACCTCATGCACTTAGAATTATGAAACGTTATCGATATAAATATGTGTACTTTTGTGGTAGGGTACAGGTTTGTTTCTATTTATAGAAATAGAAAAATAGGAACGTGAAATTGACAGATTTGCATTTTTCTTGTTTTAAAACGTTAGTTTATTAAGAAGGAAACTAAAGTAATAGAAAATATTAGTAGGATGAATTGTATCATCTCTTGCAAACGCATTTATTTTTGGGAAAATCCTTGATCTACCCCAAAGGTACACATGTACCAACCCCTACCAACTCAAAATTTTTTTTTTTCATATGCCCCAGAGGCGGAGGTAGTCCAAAAATCTTGGGAGAATATCATAAAATAGTGACAAGTGTCCTTATGTGTGTCCCTACCATATACTAACATAGTACTACTTTATACAGGTACTTTCTTGGGCGGCTGGACCTACATTTTTTGGGCGACTTGTCTTTTTTGTCTTTTTATAAAAAAAGGTTAATAATAAAGTTAATTACATTTTAGGTCCTTGTAATTTGATTGATATTTCTTTTTTTCTTGTAACAAACAACTTAAACAAAAAAAACCACCCATATATTAGTTGGTCTAGGAACAACTTAAACAACATTATTGAGATCTTAACTTTGGTAGATATTAGATGGTCTAGGAACAACAAAATATGCACTTTCAACAGTGGGGCGTCAAAATATGCACCATCACCACCGACCGCCACCACACACCGCCACCTCCACCACCCACCATTGCCACCACCACCACCGCCACCCACCGCAAGAAAGAACGATCTTGTGTGTGTCTCTTATATGATTCCAAGAACAACCACAACAAGTCTTACTCGAAATTTAGAATCACAAATCACAACCACATAATTTCAATAAAACCTTTTTCTTTAACCACCACCTCTTTAACAACCACATAAACCACCGGCCAACCACTACCACTGAACAACCACCCTTGCCGGATCTGGTGGTGGCCGGATCTGGCGGTCGTGGCTCAGATCTAAATAACACAAGGTCGTGGTTCAACGTTAATGGATGAAAAGGTATTATGAGTAAAAGATGGGAACAAAGATGGGAACAAAGATGGTGGAACAAAGATGGGAACAAAGATAGTGGTGGGTGGTGACTAAAGGAGAAACTAAGAACCACATGGGGATTTGAAAGAGGAGATCTAATTTATGATTATGAATAGTAAAAAAAAAATAAAATAAAAAATAAAAAAATAAAAATTAGTAAAGCAAAAGAATAAATGAAAGAACCCAGATTGATGAATGAATGAGTAAAGCAAAAAGAATGAGTAAAGCAAAAAAAAAAATGGATGGATGGAATTAATAGAGGCTTTGGAATTAAAATTATAAATGATTTGGAATTGATAGACCAAAAATGAAATAACAATCAAACTACAAGGATAAAAAATGTAACTAACTTTATTATTAACTTTTTTACAAAAAGACAAAAAAATACAATTCGCCCAAGAATTGTGGGACCAGTCGCTTAAGAATTTACATGCTTTAAGTGGTACTTGTAAGGTACATGGTGGGGACAACACTAGGGACAAGTGTCACAATATTAACCATTCCGCCCAAATATTTTGGACTACCTCCGCCTCTGGGGCATATGAAGAAAACAAAAATTTGAGTTGGTAGGGGTTGGTACATGTGTACCTTTGGGGTAGATCAAGGATTTTCCCTTTATTTTTTATGCAAATTGAGTAGTTTTTTTCTTCCCCTTTTTCCTTTTTTGGGAAAGAAAAATTGTCATTAACTTCAACATGAAAGCTAAGAAAAGAAGTACAATACTTGAGAAAAAGATCTTAATTTAAATGACAAATCAATTGAAGAAAGATCTCATCCAACCAATATACTCTACATCATAGTTTTTGTGAACATAAACAATATTGTAGTTTGGAACATTCCAAAAAGAGCTAATGGTTGACTTTAATCACATATGAAAATCGTGGGAAAAACAAATCTTATAAAGGAAGTGATTTTCAAATATTTTTAAAAGAAAAAATAATGTGTATAAGTGTTTTAAGAAAAATAAATTATTGGTCATGAAATAGAAGCCCACACAAAGGTGGAAAGGCAAGCAGGTGGGCCAACTACTTATTTTGTTATGGGAGGTGATTTGTACACCACTTTTTTTTCCCATCCACCACTAAATCATGCATAGCAGTGGTGTACTGTGTGCATCACTGATGTAATTTAGTGGTGGATGGCTAAAAAAATGGTGTACAAATCACTTCCCTTTTGTTATAGGTTTATCTTTTTATACACGGATTTAAATTTTAAATATTTAATCACATATCAAAATAGCTTCAGTATCATTAATCATTTGTGTATAAACAATTTAATTTGTGTTTTCTTTGTGGGTTTATAAATGAGAGAATAAAACATATTTTTATTTGTTTGTTTTTTTAGAGGAATGGGTGACCGGTGATGAGATATGTCTCTTCCGGATATTACGGAGGAGATAATCACGTTTGAACCGCTATGATGGTAAAATATTCAGGAAAAGGACCATCACATGTTGGAATAGTCCTTCGTAGTAGTTGGGGTGACGAAGGTTACCTCAGGTCTAGAGGCAATTGAGAGAATTAAATCTACTTCGGAACCTAAGTCATACCAACTGACAACTGTTGTACGTTAAGGTACGAATGCAACATAAAATGGTCCATAACGGCAACCTGTGATATCGCAACAATATAATATTCGAAGGTACCACCTGAACCTCAACAGCGATTTCCTCGCTACACCTTGACGACAACTCCATCTCCACAATACTCGTGTTGTAGAGCCTAAACAAGTAGTATAAATAGAGTCATTTACCCAGTTGAATGACACATGTATACACACACTCTCATACTCCGCTACAGACTTTACCCCTCTATACTTTCTCACGCTATATTATATACCAAACAAATACTTATCCTCACGTCTGAGCTTAGACTCGGATTAACACTCCCGGGCGAGCTAACGGTATTTTGTCTTATTTTAGCTCAAAGGATGAAGGAGTTAGCACTAACCTTCGAATGACTAGGGCTAAAGGAGTGATTACGGAAAATTACTTCAACATTTGGCCTCATCTGTGGGATCCGTATACTAATCTATTAATCTTAAGTGATGGACGATTGTATAGGGATATCTCATCCGGGGGGAGGTCCATACTTGAACAACGGGGAACAAGGGACTATGAGGACTCCTCCAGGAGGACCCTCCGCTCCTGCCAGACATGTAAAAACCTTCTTCGGGTTATGTGAAAGAAAACATCGATTTGTTGCAAATCATGATCAAGGAGCTTGATAACCGGGGCAAGGAGAAGGCAGCCCCACGGAAACTCTCTTACGGAGGCTCAAAAAACGATGGATCAGAGAACTCTTGTATAACACCCCAAAACCGGTTTATTTTATACGAATAAAACTTAGTATCTATCACCTCTATCAAATAACTAAAACAAAATCTAAACACTACCATCCTCTACATCAGATAACCTAACTCAAACATAAATTGGGAATTAAAACACTCAAATAAAACTAAACACTCAAACTAACCAAATCAAAATAAAAACACAACATATTTAAATTGATTATGAAGATAGGCGTGAAATAAAATCAAACTATTCCGATCACGATTACATGCAATGATCTTTATACCTCTTTAATGTGTTTTAAGAACTTGGCCATTGATTAATTGGTGTTTTACGTGTCAATTTAAGACCTAATACTTCAAGGAAATAACCTTAATATTAGATTTTCTTTTCGGTGTGGTTTCAATTGGGGTTTTCATCTCAATTTTAGATGATTTGGGTTTTATGGGTATTGATTTTCGTTTTTATTTTGAATCTCGATTTTGGATTCGATTTAATTTGATCTTTTATGGATTTGGTTTAATTTTGGATGATTTAGGTTTATGGATTCAATTTTGGAGTTCGGTGGTGTAGTGGTATAGGTGGTGCAGGTTATGATGATGATATGGATGGTGATGTTGATTTATATGATTTTGATATGGATGGTGGTGTTGATTTTGGATAATGAAGTACTAGAAAAAGATAAGGTGAAATGGCAATTATACCCTCACATGGAAGGCACGTGTGGGGAGTTAACAGAGAAAGCTAACGATTGTTAGAGATAGGGATCGATGGTGTTACAAAACTTTATTATAGGGATTCTCCAAGCAAAAAAGAAAGTTGAGGGACTGTGGATGTGATTTTGGCCAAACCACAAGGACGAACGGTGTAATTTACTCTTAAGATTATGATGGACGTAAAAGTGTGTGTTGAAATTGCCTAAGGCAATAAGAATTTGGAAATGGTAAAAGTACTTTATGATAAGGTACATGCATGATAAAATGTGTAAAAATGTTAAAATGTTAATAGCTTTAATTCAATATGTTGTTACAGATGACTCAGGGAAGCGTTACAGTAATCGTCACAGAAATCCTCCTACGGGATGCGTTATAGTAAGTCCTACCGGATGAGTTATAGTAAATTTTACGGGATATGTTACAGTAATCCTACGGGATGTGTTATAGTCCCGAGTAAGTGTTATAGAAATCCTTCGGGATAAGTAAATTGCCTTCGCATGCAAATATTGCCTACTTCCTTGGCATGTGTATTAATCCCTTCGAAGAAATGTTATAGCGGGATAAATAAAAGGGAAAATTCCAATTTTATGCCAAAAATCGAATTTTACATCACAATTGAGTCAATTTTCATACAACTTCCAATTTTGGTCATGTGCTACCTGTGCTACTGTGCTACCCACTTAAAATTGTGCCACGTGTCCAGTTTGATTTGATAGTTTGTCTTTTTATTGTCTTTTATTAAATGTATTAAAAGACTAAAATACCCTCTTTTAAATGTGTGACACATGTCCATTAAATGTGCGACTGTGCTACCATTAAATGTGCTACTGTGCTACCATGTTGCCGGCAATATTTCCGGCTAACTTTTTTTTTTTCCAGTTTCCGGCTAACCTGTTTTTTCTAGTTTCAGGCTAACCTTTTTTTTCTTTTTTTTTTTTTCAAATGCTAAAAATAATTCAAAGATGAATGCTTGTACTATACAAAGATGAAGACTAGAATGCTTGTACTAGCATGCTTGTACTATACAAAGATGAAGACATGCTTTGCTGACATTAGTAAATATCATTTATGGCCCATCAGAATATTTCATCAAGTAACTACATCGCAAGATTTTCAAAATCCTTATCACTATGCCAAGAAATCACAAACTTGTAAACGTTATTCTTTTATTCAATAAGCCTAATCTATATTGTTGTAACTACATAAACAAACAACAATAAGTACACCTATCCTTTCTCTCTAAACAACTTCACCGGAAAATTCATTAACTCCGGCCAAGCAGTAGCAGATTCCGACACCGTCGCTGGAATAATTTCTGGCGAGACTTTTTTCTTTTCCAATCTATAGATCGGTGTATCCCCATCATTTCTGGAGCATTTGAGCTCTTGGCTCCCTCCACAACACCACCACGCGCCGCCCACCGTAGCTGTCACCACACCGCCGCCACCTACGTTTATAACACCATCACCATTCGGATCTATTTAATGGCGGGCGGTGGCCGGAATTTTGAGAGCGTATAAAGTTCACTAACCTTTTTTATACTTAAAAATATCAAGATGTGACGAGTTTGACTCGTATCCGAATCAAACCCCGAGTATAAACGCGTTTTCTTACCTTGTCTTTATAGATCTCCAAGTTTTAACAAAAGAGGTGGTGGTGATGTGTGTTGGTGACGGCGGCGGAATAGTGTCAAAAGAGAGTGATTGATGGCGCGTGAATAGTGTCAAAAGAAAGAGGAGGTGTTGAAGAGTGTTGTGGTGGTGGCGGTGTGGTTGTGGGAGTGGCGGTGGTGGCGTTGTGGCGGTGGCAGCCGGCGGGGAGAGGAGGAGATGGTAATGAAAGTTTTATGAGAGTTAGGTGAAAGAGGAGGTGATTTATATGACGAGGGTATTTTGGTCTTTTAATACATTTACTAAAAGACAAACTATCAAATCAAACTGGACACGTGGCACAATTTTAAGTGGGTAGCACAGTAGCACAGGTAGCACATGACCAAAATTGGAAGTTGTATGAAAATTGACTCAATTGTGATGTAAAATTCGAATTTTGGCATAAAATTGAAGTAGGAAAAGATAGAAAGAGTAATAAGAGTATGAATGTTATGTCGAAAATGCGTAAGTATGATGATTTATAATCTCCTTATTTAAATGGATTAAAACGCCTTTTCATTTAAATAAAAAAATTGTAAATCGCTGAACCATAAGTTTATAATTCATTACTTACATAGACTCGTACGCCTTTTTTATGTATGCCTTTTTATGTAAATAAAGAATTGTAAACGAGTGGTCTTATGTGTAGTTGATGGCACGAGTACGAGTAAAGAAATAGAAAATGTAAACTAAAACAAGTTAGACATTGTAAAATATAAAACTGATATGAATGGGAAACTTAAGACGGCGTTGAGGTTATGTGTGAAACTTTAAAATAGATGTTTAGGACTAAGTCTGTGCATTAAGTTAAGAAGATAACCGGGTAGGTAATTCACGAAACTTAAAAGTAAGTTGCTTAAGTAATACAAACTTGAGCTTACCAACTTGGGCTTACGGGCTTAAATAACCCATAAGCTAACAAGCTCGTTAGCCCTGAAAATTAAGTTTATTGGCTTTTCCAAATTTAAATAAGCTCATCATAAATCTATAATAAAAGTCAATCCAAACACCCCCTAAACTATACAAATGAACGGATTTTTCATATTTAGGTGTTTGTTTAAGCTTATTTTTTCGGCTTACAAGCTTATTTGATTTCATAAACCCATTTTTTCTTGTTTTCCGATTATAGGCTTATTCCATATTTAAGTCGTAACAAGCTTAAAAGTCAAGAAATAAGTAGAAAATATTAGCTTATGGAATATAAGCCATGTCAAACAAACTCATAAGCTGAAAAATAAGCTTAAACAAAATAAGACTTAATACACATAAGTGAATCAGCAACATTCAAAATGATTCAGACAAAAGTCAATAATATAAGTCAACAAAAGTTATTAAGAGATCTCTTATTACCTTAAACTAAAGCAACTCTATGCCACTTCAATCATTCGCCATTACAATATCAGATGATACGAACTAAATAAACTTTATGGTTATTAAAGTTTTATAAAAAAATAAACATAGGAAAGTGTTTCTGAAGTGATTAAATAAAAGTACAAAAAGGAAGACTTAGTAGTATTCGATAAAGAAATGTTTATAAAAGTGTGCTGAAGAAAAGAACACTATTTATAGATGGTGTGAATGAGGTAGCCGGAGATGAAAGCCAGCGGTAAGGAGAATATATTGTAAGATGCTGTTGTTTGTAGGTCCATAGAATAAAATGGTGCCAATCTATTTTTTTCAAAAGAAGAACCATCACTTTACAAATTTATATTCTTATTGTACACCATTAGCGGAGAGTGTTACCCTTTTATCCAATGTTCTGAAACCCGGCATCGGGGGTTGAACCGATTCCGGACAAAAAAAAGTCATATTAAATCGGGTTATAAAAACCGGTTAAACCCATCGGGTTTTAAGTGACCCGCTCAACCGGGTTCTTGAAACCCGACCGGGTTTGGTTTTCTTCGTGTTTTTTCTAAATAAAACAAGTTACTTCTTGAAACCCGGTCCCGCCAGGTTTTAAGTGACCCGGGTCAATCCAGTTCTCGAAACCCGACCGGGTTTGTTTTTTTTAATAAAAAACCAGGTTGACCCGGTGGTTGAACCGGTGACTCGACCGGGTCGATTAAAAACCCGGTTTTCAAAACATTGCTTTTATCTCAATTTTACCACTTTGTTGACAATATAAAATAGTTATTTATTTATTTATTATTATTATTATTATTATTATTATCATTTGTTGTTTTGTATTTTTAATCTTTTAAAATTTTTGACTTATCAAACCTTATCATCGTTTTTTATAAAGTAAAAATTTTAATTATTAAAAAGTAAAATAAAATAAGTAGGGGTGCCATCGTCTATTTGGTATGAATAACCAATCCCTTTAAGATGTTTTCTAGGCTGCATAAATTTTTATAATGTAAGTGATTTTTACTTTGTTAATGATTCGGGTATATGCTAATATGTCTAAACATGCAGGGTTCAAAATGTGGCACCTTTTACTGGCTTGATCCTGAATTATCAAGTGACTACTACAAAGAAAAAGTGCACAAGTTGATTGAAATGAAAAAAGAATTAAAAAGAGTCAAATGTAGTTTGAATGAAAAAATAAGAGAACTACACAGGGATTTTGACTTTCAGAAGTCAAGTTTGCAAAACCAAGTGTTACTTTTGCAAATGCAATTGAAAGAAAGCAAATCCGACTTAGTGGTTTATAGGAAATGTGTTGTTGTAATGGCTCTGGTTGTCGCTTTTATGTTGTTTGTAACGTTATGTTGTAGATGTAATTCCATATGAATTTGTCCAGTTTAGAAGTAGAATTGTGTCTGTAGGTGTACTTGACTTTTGTTGTTTGACTTTTATCTATATGAATAAAGCTCTGTATTCCTCAAATATGGCTTAACTCTTATTCTCTCTAACTCTCAATAAGTTTCACTTTCAATAGTTAGTATGACAAATGGAAAGAAAACAGCCTGCAATAATCAATAGAACCTGCATTGGACAAATGTTTGACTTACAAAAGTCAAACAATGTCAATTGGTAAAACTTCAATATAACCTGGAATACATTAATACAACCTCCTACATTGCAGCACCCACATAGACACACATTCAAATAAAGTTATGCAGATAGATTGCATCAGCCACACATTCAAATAAACAACATTTACAACTGGACTACATAAACCATCATATCATCCTACATTAGAAACTTACAAAACATTCGTCAAGTTTTTTAGTGCCCACCATATATATAGGCTACTATGGACAAACCCATATGGTTTATCCAAATCAGATACTACAATAGTTGTTTATACAAGATTATTCATCCAACTTACAAACAGTTTCAAACAACTAACTGTCCCCTCCACCAACTACCATTCCAAAACACAAAAGCAGAGGACAACATTAACCCATCTTGAACAACCATCAGCACATATCAAACTTTAAAACTCTTTGTGCCCTGTTTGTTTCATCAATTAGAAAGAAGCAGACCATTGTACCTAGATCATAACCTGCTTCCTCCTTCAACTCCCTGAAACTACCTGATGAAACAATTGACACAGTCTTCTTCACCTTCCCTCTACCAACTATCTTTGTTCTCTCACGTACTTCGAACACTTTCTTTATGCTTTCGTGCTTCACAACAGCGACAGAGAACCCATACAAGTTGTACTTCTTCACAAGTTTTGATGGTATAGACTATTACAAAATGTACAAAAATTAGCATTAGTTTTTTGGGTGATTCTATAAGACATTACGATCAATCAATCATCCTATCAGACACACAATATCTCATACAAATGACAGCTATATATCTGATTAAGCAACTCTGTCACTATTGCTTCCCAAACAGGCCAAATACACATAACAAAATAGAGGACCACATCAACCATAAAGGAAGTAAAGCAGCTAAAGATTCAACTCAAGCTAATGACAAAAGAAGTGTTGGAACAGAGGAAGCAGAGCATAAAGTCAACCATATCAAGTCTATGTCTAAGCTACAACAACCTTACAAGCTACACCTTTATCTAAAGGTTCAGAGATATTGTAAAGGAATGTGACAAATGCTATTCTTGATAGTTTGATAGTTGTTTAGTTTGTAATCTCATTGTAATTGTAGTGTAGCATTACTTTGACTTTGAATTTCAGTTTCTATATAAACTCTCATTTGTACCCATTTTCACTTATTTTGAAATAAAATTTTTTTTCCCTCCATAATATTTTCTCTCCAATTATCAATAAGCCAACATCCACACTAACCAATTTAACAAATTAGCAAAGTTTCAATACACTTACAAGTTGCCCATCTCTCCAGAAAGATGCAATAATCTTTCGGTAGAATGCATTTTCTTCTTGGTTATGGATAGTGTGAAACGTCCAGTTACACGTCCAGTTCATCCGCTGGGCTTCAAAATATGAATTTAACAATACAAAATTAGTTACAGATAATCCAAACTATTACACTGATATTGTTAGTTTTGTAGACATAAAATAATAGATGTGTATTAGGATCAAACTCGAGACCACGGAATTGCACACTTTACGTAAAAAATTGATATTCAATTAATTAATGTAAAATGTTATGTTTAATTATTATTTCACAATAACAACTAACAAACGTTAGTATTTAACGGAATTGACTAACAGGCGTTAAAATAAAGAAAAGGAAAGTCCGAATAAGGAATTACATCAAGAGGAGGTTCTAGAACCCCTCTTGCTTGGTGTATTCGGCCAAAACCCAACCCAATAGGGTTTAGGGTTGTTTTTTTTGAGCTCCAAGTTTGAATTAGTATAAATACATGCCTTGTTATTCATTCTAATTGACTCTTGGTTCAACTAAACAACCCTAACTTCTTTTCTTCCTCCCTCTTGTGTTCTATTCGGCCGAACCCTCTATTCCACAGGGGTTTTCGGTTTTGATTGTTACACACTAAGTGTTTTGGTTGTTATTGTGATTCCATGAACTAGCATTCACATCAAATCGATTGTAGTATGTGTGTACATGAATGTGGTACTAACACACTATTGTTAGTATCTTGGATTGAATTACAAAAGGGTAAGGGGTAATTCTTATAATCCATATAAACCCTAATTAGGGTTCTTGATTGAAGAATTGTAAGTAATTGATTCTTGTTCTTGCTAGAATCATCAAGGTATGTTTACATTATGTTTTGGTTAATTAGTTTACACATTATATGATCCTATACGCTTCTGCATGTATACTTGATGTTATGTGTCTATATTTAATGATTGTCATGTTATATAATTACAACAGATATCATATACTTGATGTAGTTAAAGTTAATAATGAAAAACATACCATAGTCATGTGCTTCGTGACAGAGAGCATTCATGGCTATGTTTGTGCAGTATATCTCCACTGTTGTGATGGCCCCTCCAACATGTTCAAACAACATGACATTATACTCCTCCCCCGAGACAACCTGAGTAAACACCATCCACTGACCAGGTACCATTTTCAAGTCTTGAACCAGTCTCAACCAATCAAACCCAAACAAGAAGGAGTGGACGTATTGATCATATAGATGTTCACTTTCCACCCTAACATTGTACTCAGTCGTGTTAGTGGTAACCACGACCGATTCAGTAGGGGTTGGACCATTCAGATATTTCAGAAAATCTTTCGGCAACAACTGCATAAGCAGAGATGTGTCTGTCACTGGCACTAAACATCTCCAAAACTGAGCACTTTCGGCTTCATAATTATGAAACTCCTCCCCATCCTCACTGTAGCAAGTTACATAAAACACATCCTCACCCTTTTCTATAAAATGTATGTAAGCAACATCCGAACAGGTGATGTTGTGCATGACAAAATCATTTCACCTAGCTCCCTCAACAACACACACTAACTCTGAGACTCTCCTTACATTAACTCTCCATCTAATCCCCGTATAGTTAACTAAGTAAATATAACGATTCCCATTATAGGAACCTCCTAAGATGTAGTCATTATGCAGTTCATGTATATCCAAATTAATTTTTAGGCATTGTCAATTTCTCAAAAACTAGTTTCTTAGATAAATAACAGTTAATTCATATATGGTGTTAACTTACAAACTCATCCAAAACATCATCAACATCATCCATCGCGCACACAAACTAATTCCCATACATTTTGACTGCATTAACGATTAAGATTAACACAAATAACATTTGAATAAAATAAAAATCAGTAAATATTGTTACCTGATATGTGTCTTGTTTGATTTTGCACGCCTGCTATGTTCCGATGGTATTGTTTTGTGGGTGTGTGATTTGATCGGTTGAAAGAAGATAGAACATTTATGTGTGTGTGATTTGATACTATTATTGTGTTAAACACAACTTAGATTATTTGCAAAAAATGTCCTTGTTGATATTCGTGCCTGAGGGTAGCTGAAGTGTGTTAAAGGTGGGAAAAATGGGTTCATTAGATATTTAAATTATAAAAAGATGGGTGTAATTGATTTTTAATTAAAATATTAAATCTCCTTTTTTTTCTCAATTAAAAAATAAGTGGCTAAATTGGTCCCTAGATATGCAAAAAATTTTGATACGTAAATAATTTCTTCTCTTAAGAAAAACTTAGGTGGCATTTGGTTTGTGATTTGTAATTTCGGAATTTAAAATTCTGAGAAATATCAATTTTGAGGGTTTAGAATTTCGGATTTAGAATACCTTAACATTTTTGGTTGCCAAATATTTGTATTATTTTAAAATCTGACTTATATTTGCTATTGCAATTTTTTTAATTAAAAGACGGATTTTTACTTTGATTCTAAAAAAACAGCAAAAAAAAAAAAGAAAAATAAGTAAAAATAGTATTTTGGTCATTTATATAAAAAAGTTTTACCAAGTAAATTAAAATTCCTTACTTTTTGAAAGCATTTTAATTCTTCTCATCTTGTCAATTTTATAAAATTTTAATCCCTTCATTTGACATACCAAACACAATATTTAAAGAAAATTAAAATGCAAATACAATAAAATCTCCCTGATATACCTCCACCAACACACCCCTAGAGTAATTAACATAAAAAGAAACAACTACTTATTTTGTTGGGTAAAGACCATAAAATAACAACCTACTTTCTCCATTTTACCGAGATGAAACACGTACTTTTTTATCGACATTTAAGCCAACTAAACTTGCAAATATTGTTCTAAGGTCAACAAAAATACTGATTATATTAAAAATAATAATTGAAATGACTATATTACCCTTCTCTTCTTAAACTATACCCATCATCTTCAGCTTTTCTTACCCACCAAACTCCAACCATATATCATGCCTCCAAATTCACTCTCTCGAACACTAACCACCAAACTCCAACCACCACAGCAAACCATAAACCCATTATCACACTACCACCAAACCAAACCAAACTCCTAGAATCAAACCTAGTCACACTACTTGACACAACCAACAACCTTAACCAAACCAAACAAATCCACGCGCACATCATCCGTAAACACCTCCATCAATCCAGCTATGTTGTCACTAAGCTCATCCGTGTCTTAACTTCTAAATTCAATGTCCCAGTTGACCCATACCCGTTTAACATATTTAACCAAGTCAAAAACCCGAACCCATTTTTATACACTTCTGTAATTCGCGGATATGTAAAGGAGGATAATGATTTAGTTAAGGCTGTTGATGTTTATAAATGTATGAGACGAAATGGGGTTGGCCCTGTTTCGTTCACTTTTACGGCTTTGTTGAAGGGTTGTGATCATGGGGTTTATGGGGGAGTTGGGGGATGCGCGTAAGGTGTTTGATGAAATGTGTGTGAGAGATTTGATTTCGTGGACTACTTTGATTGTGGCGTATGTGAGGGTTGGGGATATGGGGGAAGCGGGTGTGTTGTTTGACGGGTTGGGTGTGAAGGATATGGTGGCGTGGACGGCGATGGTTATGGGGTTTGCGCAGAAGGGGAAGCCGAGAGAGGCGTTGGAGTGGTTTGATAAGATGGTGGAGGCGGGGGTGGAGATGGATGAGGTTACGTTGGCTTGTGTGATTTCGGCTTGTGGTCAGTTGGGTGGTTAGTGTTCGAGAGAGTGAATTTGGTGGTTGTACTCTCGATGACTACTGCATCTGTAACAAATCCACCCTTTTATTCAAGTCTAGATTGAGGGGTCAGTTGGGTGGTTAGTGTCCGACACCATCATGGAAGTGAAAGACAAGATATGTGAAATAATGGTGTAGTTTAAGAAGAGAAGGGTAATATAGTCATTTCAATTATTATTTTTAATATAATAAATCTTTTTGTTGACCTTAGAACAATATTTGCAAGTTTCGTTGGCTTAAATGTTGATAAAAAAGTACGTGTTTCATCTCGGTAAAATGGAGAAAGTAGGTTGTTATTTTATGGTCTTTACCCTATTTTGTTTGAGTCTTGTCTTTTATACATGGATTTAAATATTTAATTCATCACATGTATAAATGTTTATGTGAGAACTAATGCGCATTTGCATTATTGCACAAATGTTTATGTGAGAACTAAGGCCACTGAAGTAGCTAAATTCTCACACAAGCAACCAGATGGAACACCAGCTGGGGTTGTTTCTTTTTTTCCTTTAGCTAAGGATTTATATGGGTCCCACTTCCATATAAGCATCTTAATGAGGAGGAGATGGTAAATTAAGCCTTGTGGATATAGACCATTTAAGGGATTTTTATGAGTCCCATCTAAAAAGTAATAATATTAAATAGCATCCCTTAGCTAAGGGGAAAAAAGAAACACCCCTTATAGTAAAGGTTAAATGTTTCATACTTTCATGTTATGCATAGTGATGTAGTTTGTATTTCAAATATGGTCTTTCTGGTAGCTTCGGTAATGTCATAGCATAGCTGCATAGATATGGATTATATTGACGTTGTATATATTGGTTTGAAAGTTAATATACGATTCACCAATTCACAAAAAAAAAAAAAAAAAAAAAAAAAAAAAAAAAAAAAAAAAAAAAAAAAAAAAAAAAAAAAAAAGAAAAAAAAAACTGGTTTTATATATGAGAAAAGTTATCAGACTTAACATAGAAATCTTTGTCTAAACATATACTCATCATTTTTTTTATCTAGCAATCCATATCGCTATTAAAAATTAGACTACGTTGTTTTCATGAAAAATTTCCATTTAGTCTGTATGACCCTGTGTGGACAAGTTAGATCGTATGTGTGGATAGCAAGGGATGTGTGGACAAGTGAGAGCTGTTTCTTTCCGTCCAAAAAAATGTTTACAAACAACAAAGTACAACTTTAGATAAGTGTACTTGATTCAACGTTTTATTAAATGTAGCAACAAATCTTGTAAGATTTGACAGAGATAAAGATAGAAAAGTAAACTTTTAGGGTGCGTTTGGGAGGGATGAATAGGAACGAGAGTGGATATGATTACGAGTGTTTGGTTAACATTTACATATTTTAAATATGGGATTGAAAGATTAAGGGCCCGTTTGGTTGAGGGTGGTGGGGTTTGGATTTGAGCATGATGGTAGTAATATGTTGTTTGGTACATATGGGTGGGCCAGGAATTGGGTTTAAATCTGAATATTTTGGCATATGAAATTCCTGGCAATATACATGACTTTGCTGACATTGCTATATTTTTGTGGGCCCCCTTATACTTTCACCCACTCATTAATTTTTTTTGCTATTCTTTTATTGTATATATTAATTTTAATTCATATTTTAATCTATAATATATTTTTAAATATTATTTTTTCTTTCCTAAATCAAACTCAAATCCAAATCATAAACCAAATTCAAATCCAAATCCAAATCTAAAACCCGTCTATAAACCAAACGGGCCCTAATATTTTTCATATTTCATACCACTCAAAAAGCCAAGGTATGGAACTTTGATTCCTGGGAGGCTCACATTATATTTAAATTCATATCTATTGTGATTCATGACAATATATCAAACACACCGTTAAAATAGTTTTTAATTTGAAACGGTGAACAATTACTATAGATAACGATTAATGTGAAAACCATGCGGTAAAATATTACAATATGTTTATACCTATTTATCTTTGGATTTTTCCTAGATGCACTTATTTATTTAGCATAAAAATGAGCATATTAAGATTATGCGTAATAGCAAACAAAACAATGTGTGATTCCCACAAAAGATGCATATTTTGTAACATATTTAGCCCTCACAAAAGTGTGGTGGACCAACTTTGACCATAAGTTGGTCGTTTGATCGACCAACTTGTAGTGTCAATTGTGCGTATATAATTGCATTATTGGTTATTGTGAGATATTTTTGTGTATATATTCAAAGTATGTTTAGGCGGTGATGTTAGTGATCTTATCACAATTTGCTTGTAATGTGGTGAAAAAGTATTGTATTGCTGAGATGTCGATGATAATAATGGTCATCTGCTTAGCTAGTCTGACTGATGTTTATTTCTTTATCAAAATCAAGAATATTAGATCGATTGGTGGGAAAGAGTGCTCCATGTGTCTTTGTGTGGTTGGTTCTCTAATGTGACTCTTTCTATACGCGCAATAAACGAGTACCGGTAGTTTAATATTCTAGCGTTATGACATAAATTATTAACTTTATTTATTGCACTTAATCTTGACCACTTTTATTTTTATTGTTACGCGTGACCACAACTCTGACCACTTTATCATCATTATTTTTCGCACTTAGGCTGCTTGTAAGGGGAGGTAATGCCTCACTATCACCACAACCTGTTACGCGCTACCCCTACTTTGGGAGGCAACTGTCACGCGCGACCCAAGACAAAAAAAGAGAGAAGTAGTTAAGGTGCTCAACTCTTGAGTACCGGTTAAGTTGTGGCTCCCATGGTATTTTTATTATTATTTATTCAATATGTGAGTGTGTTTGTGGTATTTTATGAGGTCTGTTTGTATAAAGAGTGAAACGAGTTTTTACTACAAAACTGTAATTTGGGCAAGACTAGAAAGTTAAATCAATATGAGAAACTCAATTCTAGACTTCATAGATTTACCTCTTCGTATTTTATTTAATTAAAACTAAATATTTGTTTATTGAATAATTAATAGTTTGCATGTTATATCCATGTGCTGACGGATTTAGCAAATGAGTCATTGTGTGTTTGGATCATTCATGAATTATTTGTTTATTTATTTATCTTAACTCTTGATCCAATTACGTGTCTTTATTTTAAAGGTGGTATTTATAGTAACATTTATGTCCTACAACACATGTTTGTGGTTATTTAGCCTTTGGTATGACATGTCTATTTCGATAGGTTAAGTTAATATTTCCAGGACACTGATATGTAAGCTCACACGGTATCCACGATCAAAAAGAAGTTATAGTTTTTAAGTCTAGCTACTTTTATAGTACTGTAGTAAATAATAAGCATTCAATGTTGTTTAAAAAACATTCATATCATCGACATAATTCATGGACCACTTTGCCATTCAGGACTTTCGGTCAAAATCTCTACTCATTTTTCCCACTTTCACCATTCATATCGACATGTTTTTTATGAGGTATTTCATACATTGTACGTAAAAGAAATCATTGCATCACTTGCATTTGTCGATCACCAATAAGCTTGAGTAATTGTGCAAGCATGAAGACGATCTTAAAAACACTACTTGTGGTCTTGTGGATATCGGTTCACCATGCTTTTTACTATGATTGAAAATATTGTCGGGTTTAGTGGGCCGAAGAAGTGGTGCATTGGCCTGCGACTTTGAGCGTGATCGCTTTTGATATAGACATCTTATTTTTCAGATGAAACGAAAATTAATTGAATTATCGACGTTTTGGATTGGGGATTATTGTGCATGCCTTTTTTCTTTTTCTATTGTTACATGATTATTGCTTTGTCAAAAAAGGGCAAAAGAGATTACCAACGGATTTTATTCGTTAAAATGCATGTTGTAATTTCAATTCTTAGATTAGATGGAGTGTGCAAGTAAGAGTGTAAGTTGCAAAGACTGTCCATATGGTTTGCTTAAATCTCAGGTGGAATTCTAAAACTTCAAAAGTACATGCATCGTTTATGCGAGAAACTTTTCGTTTAAATATCGTTCTTAGATAAACTGAAATGATTAAAATATCTTGTCTTCTTCTCCTATAATCATGATTCTAAAAGGCGCGTCATGGCGGCGCAAAAGCAGCACAAAGGCGCAAGACGTGACCTATACGCTACGCAATAGATAAGGTGATACGCCTGGGCCCGAGCTCATGGCCTTTTAGGTCTTAAGGTTTTACCCTACTTTGTCTTATAAATATTCTTGTAATTATTTATTATAATCAATCAATCAAAGTTTAACATAAATAAATCTCTAGTTCTTCTCTCTATTTTCTGACGGAGCCAGCACACGCTTGAAGTGGTGCCTTATCCCGATACAACCCCTAACTGGGTCGTATCAATTGGTGCTTTCATTGAGAGGGTTTTTGATTAGGGTTCCAATAAAAAAAAAAGTTACTGTTCATCGAGCACTGTTCATCGGGGTACTGTTCACTGGCACTATTCATCGTTACTGTTCATCTGACATTGTTCATCGCGGGTACTATTCATCGGGAAAAAAATATTGTTTTACGAGTTATTAATCACTTGAGTATTATTCATGGCATCTGGCGGTATCGATCGGGACGTGGAATACGCACTCTCTAAGCTCTTACAAATGGGTACGGTGGCCGAATATGAGAGTGAGTTTGTGGTACTTGCAAATCGAGTAAGACAGATCTCTGAATCTTTACTTATATCGTTTTATATATCCGGACTTAAATTGGATCTACAATGTTTACTCTTACGGTCAAATCCCAAAACTCTTGAGGAAGCTTTTTCATTGACCCGTGCGGCGGAAACACGCTTTGCTAACCTAGATATTTGGGAATTTTTGAGGTCCAATCCTTTAACTTTGGGAGAAGACTTCTTCAAAGCTCGTATCACCGAGGTTCGTTTTGAGACAATTGCAAAGGAAGAGAAAGAGCATATCGTTGAAAAGAAAATAGATGTCATTCTACCATTAGAAGGTGAATTTGCTTCACCTAAGGCTGAAGGGTCATTGAATGCCGGTGAGTTTGATAGTCGTTTTGATGAAATAAATTTGAATTTAAGCAAGGAATTAGCGGACTGTAACACCTGGTACTTTTCCTAAAACCCATTTCTAGCCAAACTTCTATTTTCGTGCCTGAACCACTTTTAAAATTTTAATGCATGTTAAATTGGGTTTGAGAAGCGTGAGATATATTAGGAACGAGAATTTATTCCTTGATTTACTCAGCACAACCTAGGATACTCGAATTTGTTTCATTTGCCAAATTATTTGATTTATTTTGAGTTTGAGAAAAACTCTGAAATTTATGCTTGATTTTATTGGAAAAACTATTTCGTGAACAATGGCGCAAGTTTCGTAATTTTTCGAGTCCGTTTGCTATGTCATTCGAGTCCCGAACCGTTTTTACAAGAAGTTTACTCTATTGGCGAGATAGGTCCCTTGAGTTTATTTTCATTATTCACCCTACACTTAAAATAATAACAAACCCACCCTAAACCTTTTACCCTATAAATACCCAACTATAATAATATTTCATTTTTATTAAAACACAAAACACACACACACCCACACCAATTTCTCTCTCTTCTCTCTCTCTTTGTCTCGCCGGTCACCCCAAACCCACGCCGGCCAAAGATTCCGGCCACCGGAAAATTTTCCGGCAACCACCACTTACACCACCTACCCTATCTTGTAGATCGGGACACCCCCGACTCATCCCCGCACCCCGTTTACCCTCATTCGAACCCACGCGCCCCCTAGCCCCGTTTTTCCGTTCGTACATCACCACCACGAGCCGCCACCCTTCCCCCATCGTGTTTCGTTGGTAACCGAGCACTCCCCACACCTTTTTTTATTCATTTTCTTTAACAAAAATCAATTTAAACAAAACCCGAATTTTTAAATTTTATTAAACCCGATTTTATTAATAAATCTTTTATAAAACGTTTATATAAATGTTTTTCTAGCCAAGAACTCGTGTGGAAAAACCCACGTGGTCTCGTTGACCACGACTCGTCGTGACTCGGTCAACTCACCGAGTCAACTCGGTTGACTCGATGAGGGTTTTGTTTGTTTTATCATTTTGGTCAAGTTTGGTGACGAAGGGAGTATATATTTTGTTGTTTTGATAATATTGAGGGTCCGTTTGGTTTTTGTGGCTCGACAACCGGCTGCCACCACCACCGTGGCTTGGGTGGTGGTGGTGGTAGGTTAAATTATTATTATTATTGTTGTTGGTAATATTTGGGTGTTTGGTTATTAAATTTGGATGTGATTTGGTGTAGCCGAGGTGTTATGGGAATGGATTTTGGTTATGGTTTATGTGTTAGCCGAATGGGTTTAGGACTAGGATTAGTTTGGTAAAGTTGGTTGAGGCGAGGTATATGGGATTGATGTAGTTGTACGGATATGGTTTTGGTCTCGGATGGTTATTATTATTATTATTATTAACATTATTATTATTATTATTATTATTATTATTATTATTATTATTATTATTATTATTATTATTATTATTATTATTATTACTAGTTTTAAACGGTTAAACGGTAAATATTAGTACGGAATAATAACTATGTAACTTAAAATACAAATTGGTATAGTTAATTTAATTTGGATGACGGACTTGGATCCGCAATTGAGACTTGTGATTGTATGACTTGTGAACTTGTATTGGACGTATTGGATTTGCGGCTATGGTTATTTGGACTTATGGACCCTTTGGTACACGAGACGGTAGGGTACGTTAGGCCCTTAAAGATCTTAACGTACCTGGAACCCGAACTATACGAAATGGTCGATAAACCT
>LBNU01009266.1:37485-71538 GCA_014162995.1 Artemisia annua | reverse complement strand
CTTATTTTGCATGTCATTCGTAAAACCTTTTTGTGTCTTTTACTATTTTCGCTGCTAAACTTTGTCTATTTTCCGCTGCAAACTCTATTTACTTTTTCCGCTGCTACTTTGACTTAAGAGTCTTTGTACTCTAAACGGTTTGTAATTCGAATGATATGTTTTGTCACATTTATAAACGTCCCGAGTCGTGGTCGTTAGCTATAAATGTGCTTGGTTTCTATTTGCGTAATACCCCCAGCATGATAGCTGCCATATTTGAGTTGGGGGTGTTACACGGACTCTCAATCTGCATATTCTTCGTATCACCTTGAGGGCAAGGTGATTTTTG
The DNA here is from genome assembly GCA_014162995.1 of Artemisia annua. Taxonomy (NCBI): domain Eukaryota; kingdom Viridiplantae; phylum Streptophyta; class Magnoliopsida; order Asterales; family Asteraceae; genus Artemisia; species Artemisia annua. Next base: position 71,210 of record LBNU01009266.1, on the reverse strand, counting down.
AAGGAGTGGGGAGTGTTATGGCATTGGTAGCGGATTACGGAAGAATGGTGTTGTGTTATGTCGAAGACAAAGGAATACGAAAGAAGAAAAAGGTGAAGGCTACAATTCAAATAAGATTATGGGATCCCGGATTACGCCAATTTTGCAGGAGGACCGACTGCCCAAATGACTCAAGAAGTCCAAACGTATGACATAAAGATTATGTCATATAATCTATCTTTATTTACGTGTCTTTGTTTAGGATTGTTTTCATGTTTATTTAGGAAAGTCAATTAAGAATGTTTTAAGACAACACGTTGAGGGCAAGGTGGTTTTGAAGGAGTGAGGAATGATACGCCTGGGCCCGAGCTCATGGCCTTTTAGGTCTTAAGGTTTTACCCTACTTTGTCTTATAAATATTCTTGTAATTATTTATTATAATCAATCAATCAAAGTTTAACATAAATAAATCTCTAGTTCTTCTCTCTATTTTCTGACGGAGCCAGCACACGCTTGAAGTGGTGCCTTATCCCGATACAACCCCTAACTGGGTCGTATCATAAGGCACGTCGTTTTGAATTCAACTACGATGATTTTTTATTTATTTATTTTTTTTTGAAAATTATATTTTCATATTTTTTACAACTTTAAGTCACGCCTTAAATAACGCTAAAGCTTCGCCAAGCCTCATTAGACGTGAGGCTTGATCATGCCGTCACGCCACGCCTCTCGCTATCTAAAACCTCGCCTACAACTATTACGGAGTACTTTAATAGGGAGTATTGTAGTCATATTAATTCGGCCAAGAACCATGTTAAAACTAGAAGTTTTCCTCCAAAATTGTGCCTTCACTCTCGAAGATTAGGAGACTATGCCCACGAATTGGACAAACACAAACCAAATTAAAGATCAAATAAATTTTATTCTTTTTGGACTTGTTTAATCATGTTTTGTTTGAACACAACATATAGTATTTGTTCCGACTTTTGGATCTCGGTGTAGCGATTAACTTTCACATATTTTGTACAAAAAGTTATTCGCTCTAAATCAAGAATCCAAGTTAGTAAAGTTGTGGTCATATTAGGTCTTCATTAAAAAATAATGGTCCGAAGTAGATATGTGTGCTCTATGTTGTTAGCATAACAATGACCTTTTAAACGTATCTTTTGCAAGTCATCATGCATTTTAATTAAGTGGGCTTGCTTTTCATTTTTTAACCATCTAATCTCACGTTTGTGATTCCTTATCTCGAAATTCATGGAACACATATAAAGGTAATTCGTAGATGTCGTAATCAGATATTGTTAGTGGATTTTGTTATGTAGAGGCCAACGATCCAAAACCTTAACATAACATAACCCACTAAGAGACATGCCAAATAGTCGATGCATGTTAGTGTTAAAAATAAGTATTTTAAACGCGTGTCAAAAAGAGTGGGGTTATTTTTTGAGTGTTTAAGTTTTAAGTTGTAGTTTAGCACCCCTATATATAAGCATGCTTAGGGTTATTTATTTATTTATTTATTTTTTAATGAATTAAGTTGCTTTTAGCAAGATACTTTTAAAATGTGTTTCTTTTTCACGTAACGAAAGAGCTCAAACCCTTATTTCGTTTTATTGGAGAGGTTTCAAAAACCTCTCTCAAATAAATGGCTAAAACAATAAGCAGAAAGTAAACAAACCTTTTAGTTTTGCATACAAATGAATAATGACATACAAAGCAATCAGTACGCATGGTTAGTTTTACATAAATATATGTTGGAGATCATAACTAACAGCATGAAATCATTTTGTTTCAAAGACTATACATTAAATGTCATTGTCGCCAACTACCATATTGATTGACTTTTAAGCTAAGTGTAATGGTGATCACGGGCACTACTGTCATATCAACGTCAACATATCAATGTCAACTTTTTTGTTTTGTTATAAGACGCGTTGTAGTGGAGGGGTGTAGTGGGAGGGACGCGTCTTTTGTGAGGGTCGACCAAGAGGGATGACTAACCATTAGCAGTGGGAGGGACGCGTCTTTTGTGAGGGTCGACCGAGAGGGATGACTAACCATTAGGGCTGATCTTAAGGGTGCGTGATGATCAAATATGTTCCACACGGGAATTTGCATTTCTGTGACTTAATATACAACTTATTTTCAACTTGACTCACTTTTATGTTATATTGCTAAAATTAAAACATTTTTTTTCTTTTTTAAATGCTAAGATTACTCTTCTGCCACCATCTGCACTCATTTTCAGGCTCTTTATTTTCAAAACTATGCTTTTTTCATCGTTTTAATATAGTTTTACTTCGCAAATCTTCGAAATACATTTAGTTACACAAACTAACTATCATTTCGAAAGTCATGACTTATGAATATTAAATTTTTCAACAAACAACTAAACATTGAATAAACTAACAACTAAAATTGTTAAAAGATAAAAGATTGCAAGTCTTTAACGAAAGAGTAAATTAGCAAAGATTGTGTAATTGTTGATAAAATAACAAAATGAATGAAAACATGAAAGTAAAAAAGTAAAAGTGTGTGAAATTATGTAGGTTTTTAAAAAGGAACGGGTGTGTGAAGTGATAGGCATGAGTTAATATGAGTGTGGAAAGAGAAGTTCACAATGAAGAAAATGAGGTTAAAGGAGCAAGAATGAGTTCTTTTACACTGTGTTCTCGAGTTTAATTATGAGAGGAAAAGAAAGGATTTGAAAGGATGAAAATTTTTTTTGTGTTCTTGAGAATTTTGAAGGAGAGAAATGAGCAGAAAAGAAAGTATTTGAAGGGGAAATTAAGGGGTTGTTTCATGTAAAAGTTTCTGCCCAATTTTGGGGGAATTGCAGCGGAAAGATAGCTAATGCCACTCATAAATCTGGTAAATGACTAATATGCCCCCGTATGAAATCTAATATTACTTTCTTAAGACACAGTTTTGATCGGGCATCATAAGGTACAAATCAAGGTTATAAATAGCGTGAGGCGTAGCGTGACGGCATGGTCAAGTCTCAAGCCTTAGCGTGAGGCGTGGCGGCATGACGTTTTTAAGGCGTGAATTAAGGCGGCAAAAAGTATTTATAGATTTATATTATATTTCATTAGTATATCATATTTCATATAAATCGAGTTTACAAAAAGTGTTATACATAAGCAATAAAGTCAAGAAACTCTCTTTACATTTGTAATCTTCTTCAAATACTAGTAAACCCCTAAACGCCAAATATCAGTAAACCTCAAATACGATGCCCAAATTCCAATTACTAGTAAATCCCCTAAACATCTCAAATACTAGTACATCTTATCTCGCCTTATCGCACCTCATCTCATGCCAAGCCTTAAGACGAGGCCTTGGTCTATTGTGTGGTGTGGAGGTGACGCCTCACGCCTTTGCGAGGGCTTTGCGGCGCCAAGGCGCGCCTTTTATAACACTGGTCCAAATTCACTATCCAAATTATTTTATATCTTTCAAATGCTTTGGTTAGGTAAAAAGTCTGTTAAGTTAAAACTATGTCTTTTTGCAAATCAAGATTATACCCATACGACTGTAATTTTTTAGTTGTATCACATATTCACTTCAAGAATTTATACATAAAGGGCAAAAATGTAAAAAAATTATTTGTTTTTATTTTTTTCTCAACTTGAAAATATAAAATATGACAATTTCTTTTCTTTTCATCTCAAGAACACGAACAAAAAAAGAAATATTTCTTTCTTTTTTTCCCATTTCTTTTCTTTACATATCATTTCTTTTCTTTTCCTCTTTACAAAAACTCGAGAACGCAGCGTTAGAGGAAGGAAGGGTTCTTGTGAGGAAAGAGTGGCTTCATTATAGTAGAGAAGAATTAATTTATTTATATATATAACATAATAAAAGTATATTACGAAATACATTGCGATTTATGGAAAAAAATATCAAAAATAAAAACTTTCGAAAAGTATATCAAAATGAATATTTAATTAAAGAGCATCAAATAATAAGTGTAATCTTAGATCACATAAATGAATATTTCCCTTATATGTTTAGGGAAGTGATTGGTAGAATATGAAAATTAATCGAGATACTCCACTATATGCAATAATCCAATAAGTAATTGTACTTTAAGTATAATTTACTTTAATTGCTTGTACAGTTAGTGTCACAATAAAAAAATTTAGTGTGCCAATCACTTCCCATATATTTACTTCACACTTGTCAGATTCATACTTCCAGTACTAAAATACAGGGTTTAATGATTTGTGTTAAACAAATAGGCTACAGATTTAAATCGTTGTTAATAAAATATTTGTTGAAATTTGTATCAACTCTCGTTATTACCAGCCGAGACATGATGGCACGAGGTCCGGTATGATTTGGCGCCATAGACTCGAGCCGTCGGCCATGACTTGAGCTATCAGCCACTGTACCGAGGCCTCTTATGGTAATTTATCTTTTGCGGGTTATCTATTAAACTGGCAAAATAATTGTTAGTAGGAAAGAATTATAAAGTTGATAAGACATTGTTGGCTAGCCTAACGCTAAAATAAATTATCAAAAGAAAGTGTCATCAAAAGTAGAAAATATGTCATGATAGTAAAAACGTGTCAACAAAAGTATAAAAGAAGTGTCACTACATATTTTGTGTGCTTCTCTCACATTTAAATAATGTTGTTAGAAGCTAAGTAGGTAAAAGTTTATTACATGTAATGACACAAAAAAGTGAAAGACACATTTTTTGCTTTTAAAACACATACCAGTAGTTCATAAAAAATGTTATTAAAATCTCAAAATTGTAAATTTTGCTCACACTTTTTAAAAAGTGTCGCTAAAAAATTAGTACCGACACCTTTGTGTGTTACTAAGAATTCCGTAACTATAAGTATATTTTCTTGTAGAACCCTTCCATTCAATCATTTACTCGACATTATTGGAATGCTAGTTGTCTTGGTTGATTGTTCCCTGTTGTCACTAACTGTCCAATATTGCCATATACAAAAAGCTAATCAACTTGTATGTTTCGACAATTTAATTTTGTAATATTGGTTTTAAGTTCATATTACAAGCATTACAATACAACCCGTACTATAGTTCCTTAATAAATAAGTATTCCTACAAAAAGGTTATAATCTATTCAGTTATATTTCATCTCCTACTCAAAGAATCGAAACACATAATCACACCTCAAAAGTCAAAACACAAATACTTGTATCGAAAAGACAAAAACTATTTGCAGCTTCCGTTTTGTACAATATGATATATCATAGTAGTTTTTAACAACTTATTCACTATCCATATATCGAACAACAAAAAACTTGAGTAGCAATGTACTAGTAATATAATTTTATGCCAAACAAACACATTGAGTTGATGCAAACAATGGTTAAAACCCCGTAAATGAGTCGGCTAAAAGGTTAAAATCCAAGGTTAGTCCAAAACACATTGAGTTGACTTTTCATTTTCATTTCATGGTCTTCACGATTCAATGTTTTCAACAACTTTGCTATTTCGAATTTAAGATCAGTTACCAAGGTTGTTGTGTGAAACAGATTGGCAACACATTTGAGAATTTAATACAAACACATGTTAAAAGGTAGTCATACATAGTACCTACTTAGCTAACTCTATATTTTTGTTGCAATCTTTTCATGTACTTTATGTCTATTTTTTCTATTTGTCTTATCGGACAAGTTGAAATACACTAATATTAGAACGTGATTAAAGAAAGTTCCATGATGTTGATCTTGACTCATAAAATGTTAATTTTACAACTACTAGTCTACTGCCTCCGTCTCAAAATTATTGTTATCAGACAAAAATCACACAATTTAATAAAAAGTACATTTATAACAACTTTGATTATTAAAGTCACAAATAGACAGTTTTACCTTTGACAATTATTTAATATTTTTATATAATTTTGTAAATAACAATTTTGACTAAAAGTAGTATAGTAAACTTAAGCAATTACAACTATTATATAATTCTTACTTTCTTAGAGGTTGTTTGATAAAACAAAATGAATTAGCACTGAATCAATTATCATCCTGAATGATTCACATGCTCTGTGTAAAATTGCTTCTGAATAAAAATAGAGTGTTTACTAATTGTGTTGAATGAAGGATCTGAATAATATAAACTTACTACTTTAACCTCATGCATCATCTCAAAACTAAGTCTGATAAATATAACGTAAGTACATGCATAATGTTAAGAAAAACGCTGATTGGAATGATGTTTTCTTATCAGTTTTGTTGTAAATCAAAATATTCATGTCATATCTTCACAAATCTAATTATCTAGTTTTCTTCTTATATTTTAAAATTTCATCATTGATTTAAAAATAACGTAAAACTTAAGAATTTATTGTGTCAACGTCAAACAATTACATCCATTAAATATAGTTAAACTCTAATTTATTCTCTCTCTGGTCCTAGCCATTTATGTTATAGTTTTGTAGTTATAGTTTTTACTTTTTAGTGGTTTTAGTTATGTTAGTGTTCTATGGCACAGTGTTTCGAGTTCTAGAGAGTGTTATTTTTTATTTTTTGTTTTTTTAATATGTAATTTTTTTTTATCCTTTCATTTATTAATTAGCTTGTTCAATTGAGAAGAAATGTCTTGTATTATAATTCTTTTTCATTTTTTTAGGGTTTTATATATATTGTTGCTTTTTTAAAAGAAATTATATGAAATAAGTGATACAGAGTTATATAACATGGCAATATTGAAAAAAACTTGGTTGTTAGAATGACATTCACTACACTGTTAACCACTTTCGGCGGGGACAAGACCCCCCTTTCCGCGGGGACGTCTCCCCGCCAAAGACTTTCCGCGGGGACATCTCCCCGCCGAAAGTCTGCCGCCAAAACCCTGTCGCTGTTAACTTTTGGCGGGGACGCACCACATTTTCCGCGGGGACTTGTGGGTCCCACATCGTTTCGTCTGGTCAAACATGCCAGCGTGGCATCGAAGTTTTTGGCAGGGACATGTCCCCGTTGAAAATGTGACAATAAAAAAAGTGTTGTACACTTTCAGCGGGGACGTATCCCCGTTGAAAGTGTGGCAATAAACATGTCCCCGTTAAAAGTAAAAGCGGGAATAATTCCCGCGTACAATTTAGATGGACTATTTTGGTCAAACTTGACCAAAAATGATAATACACTTTCGGCGGGGACATGTCCCCGCCAAAAGAAAGCGTTGAAAATTTAGTAAACGGTCAGCAAGTCTGTGTGCCAGCTCAGCATTTGGCAAACAGTGTGCTTACTTTTGGCGGGGACATGTCCCCGCCGAAAGTGTGCAACTATTTTTGGGNATTGCATGCCACCTCCCCAAGGAATGATACAATGCATGAAAATTTTGCTAACAAACAACGACACCGCTGACCAATTCGGATTTGTCCTCTGAATTACACCATTGTAAGGCTATCAAACACCCCCTTAGTTATATATCTATGTATTGTTGTCATTGTAGTCTAGCTTTATTACATTTCATTTTTGTCATATCTATATAAATTTTAAAAATTCTTTATCATCGCATTTGTTGTGTAGCTATTTTCTTTTCTTATTTTATTATATTTTTGAATTTAGTTTATTTTGTGCATTTTGTAACAATTTTACTTTTCTGATTATCAAAATTCATGTTAATGAGGAGCGGCAAAATAGTAACAAGGGATACTCAATAGATAGAATTTAAAAATATGTTGTGTACAATAAAAAGAAGTTGATTACAACACAAAGCAATATATATATTTTTGACGTTTGCCCATTAATGTTCGTAGTGTATGTTTGTTAAAGGGAACATTTGAACTTAGGTTAAATGGGTTATAATAGTATTAAATGGATATAAACTCAAAATATCACTCGTCAGTCGTCATGAACTGATATGTGAATCGCTCAATAATGAATAGCTGTTCAAAAATTTTAGAGAAATATATTCCACGTGAATCATATTATAACGATTCCAAGTAAGATGATTCATGAAAAATGATGCAATAAATAATAAAAATTAGTTGGTGCGAATATTTTCACGATGTTCATGATTATATAAAGTGTATTTTGTATTATAGAAGTATCTACTGGTGTACCTTATTATTAAGATTTCCTCTAATATAAAATACTCCTATGGCTTAATCTTATAAAGATTTCCCATATTATTAAGACACGGATTTGATGTATTTTATTGATTGTATACTCGTATATTTTATAATTTTATGCATTCTACTTTCTAAAACTTTCAACCTCCATCGCCCCTAACAATATTTAAATGTTTCACGAGTTTCATGAAATTTATTATTATACGTCCTCATTTCTTAGCAAAGACTAATTTAGTGCCTTTGGCATAAGTCAACTCGTCATTGCCTCTTGAGTAATTTTTAGGCTAATATAATAAACAAACATAAGACTTATAAGCCCAATTTGCTAATATAAAACTATAAAAGGAAGGGCCCAAGTTGAGTGAGTGTTCTTTAATGGCCCACCTATTTAAGGAGGCTTTAGCCTCATTTCACAAAGTCGGAAGTTTCGGTATGAATCATTTTTTCAAAATTTTTGTTCAACTAAAATACTAAAATGATAAAGTTTGAACTCATCCTCACGTAGAATCAAACAAGGTAAAACCCTCCTTGTAGAGTACGGATACACAAAACTGAATAATATTTTAATAAAGTTCTATGCAATCCACAAACTTTGTATCACACCTTTTATATCTTTTTTTCTTTCTAAAAGACGTTTTTCTGTCTTATTTAAAATACTGCAAAAGAAAAACCCGACAATAAGGCTCAACCTAATATGATGACACTTCTAAACAATAAAAGCGTTTAGCTAATGATTAAATGTCAGTAAATATTTGTAAAGAGATATTGAAAACAATAATTTATTGTTTATTTATTTATTTATTTATTTATTAGAAATGATTTAGAGATCTAAAAATGTGACTATTTATGTGCCTAAATTGAAATGTTAGTGTTTTATTGATTTGTAAAAATGCAAGTCTCTTTATTGTCACAAACATGATGATGCTACACAGATTACATACTATTAGGCATACCAATTAGACATGACAACAATGCTTATCATTTTGTTTTGTGAAAAGGTGAATATATTACTCCAAAACAAATATATACAGGAACATACTGCTAGAACTAGTTCAGTTGAACATCTCCCAAACAACACTAATCTGCAAGGAACAAAAACAAACAACTACATACTGCTACATTGACTAAACATTCAGTAAACTCATACTTTCAACTGAAAAACAACAAAGTTTTCACCTATTCACCAAGGCATATGAGGATATCATAAACTATTGACTACATTTCCATATTTGAACAGAGGAATCCATAACACTAAAGTGCAGACTACACCCTCACATACATAGCATTACAGATCCTACATCCGATGCATCATCAAAGTCTGAGATCACATAAAGTTGGACTCCAATCCCTTCATAAACAAGGGAGATGGTCTCAACTTTTATGACTCACCAACCTTGTAAATGACTCAACAAACTGTCTAATTGCTTTAATGACATCTACTAGCCAACAATCTTTTCCAATTTCACATCCTTTTTTGTAAGAAACTGGATTAATGAGTCATAAATGAGTCATAATTTGTCACCAGACACGAAACTACCTTATGATGACTACTAATATCAACTTTATGAACTTATCCACACATAGTAAAGGTTGTCCCATCTTTGATGACACACCAAAACTATGAATTGGGTTCAAAAACTAACACGTTCATCATCAAGTTACTAGCTATCTGTCTGTAAACCAATATCCAAACACCTCATTTTATATCCATTAGCTCTGCCATAATACTACAACTTTTATACTTCAAGAATATCATATTAGACAGAACACCAGACACTGTAAGGTTGTCACATCTTTCATGACACACCAAACTATGAATGGGTCTAAAAAGCTACCACTTTCCTCATCAAATTACTAGCCATCTGTCTACAACACCAAAATCCAAACACCCCTTTTACCTAGATTTCATTGAAACTGCCAATTAATCTTCCAATCTTTGAAACTTCAAGCACTTCTTTTGACTTTTTCACCTTCAAACTCATAAGTCTACATCTTATTGCTTCTATGATATCCTTATATACAGTTTCTCAATTTCTTTCCAGGTTTTGAAACAATCTTTTATTTCTTTCATTTCGTACCTGGTATGCTGCAACAACCAGAGCTAATTTTCTAATAATTCTCCAAATAGTATTAGTGCATGGTGTACTTGAAACACTTTTCACCAAATCCTTTCAACTGTTCTTTGGTTTAGGTAGTTTGGCTATCTTCCTTAATTACTCCCATATCTTGCTGTATACACACACTTAAAAAACAAGTGATCATGGGAGTCAGTTTCTTTTTTGCATAGAACAGAGAAGCCTATCTTGAGTAGGCAGTCTTTCATGAATTGCGGTCCACAATAGAATGCATGTTCTGGAATGCAATGGGTGAACCAAACAACCCTTGCCCAAACCACCTTACTTCCAACCTCTCTAAAGTCATTCCAAGCAGTGTGAATTGTAAAGTTTCCTTCTCTTTGTTTGTTATCATCCATACCACTCTGCCTTCTTTACTATCATCAATCAAAGGCAATTGCATTGTATTTATAAATTGCAATTTAGAACTCCAATTATCTAGCCATTTCCAGCTTCCATTCTTATGCATATCAGCAACTTTAGTGCCATCAATTAGCCTTGTTTCATATCTCTCTCTTCTTCCCACTTGGTCATGTCCCACCCATATATCATGCCACAAAGATGTCTGTTTACCATTCCCAACAATTTGCCTAATATGAGGTCTCACTTTTTCCCTTAAAGACAATAAGTAATTCCCCAACTAGCTTTTGCATCATGTTGAACATCCAATATACTTCTGTCTTTTAATCTAACAACATTTACCATTTCACATATACGGACTCCTGCCCTGCTACTAAATTCCATATATGTTTCATTAATAAAACTTCATTCCACCTTTCCAAAGATTTAACACCCAGTCCACCATATTCTTTTGATATACATACAGTCTTCCATTAAATCTTTGTTTTTCCTCTTATTAAATCACCTTGGCACCATAAGAACCCTTTAAACACACTTTTAATTTCCTTGACCACAATTTTTGGAAATTTGAAAACTGAAGCCCAATAAAGTTTTATAGATAAGAACATCCATAATTAACTGTAATCTTCCAGCAAAAGGTAGAAATCTATTATACGAATAATTGATTCTCTGTCTCACCTTATCAACCAAGCATTTACAATTAGATATGCTCAATTTTCTTGTCATCGAAAGGACTCCCAAATATCTAACATGTAACTTTCCTTCTGCAAGAGGCATTAACTTCTTAATTTCTTTTTTAATTCCAGCTTTTACATTACCACAAAATATTGTACTCTTCTTCATATTTGGTTGCAACCCATAACTACTATTGAACACCTCTAATGCTTGCTTAATCACCATGACTAAATTAACATCTCCATAACATAATACCATTAAATCATCCGTAAAGCAAAGATGGGTTATTTTCAACTCCTTACATCCTGCATGATATTTGAAATTCCCATTTTCTTTCACCTTCTATTTGGTTATCAAATTTAATATTTCCATCGCCAGGGTGAATAAGTAAGGTTATACATGGTCTCCTTGCCTTAGACCTCTACTACTTTTGAAATGCCCAAACCTCCCATAATCCATTTGATCATTTTCTTAGGCAGGCCAAAACATACAAAAGCTTCTTCTAAAAACACCTAATTCACTGTATCATATGCCTTTTTGCAAATCAATCTTAAATTCACATCTTTGCTTATCACTTGTCCTATTGTGACCTTTCATAAATTCTTGTGCTAGAAGAATATTATATGTAATTTTCCTCCTAGGGATGAATGCAATTTGGTTCAATTCCACTAGTTTGTGTAGGTGAGATTTAAGTTTATTAGTCAAGATCTTACTAATACATTTATATAGTACATTGCAGCATGCAAGCGGCTTGAAATCAGACACCCTATTTGAAGTAGGTATCGTTGGCACATGTATGATTAAAGTAGTATTCATTTCCTTTTAGTAGTTTCCCATTCTTAAAGAATTCCTTAATAGTATTGGACACGGATGTTGGATTCCAAACTAGCCAAGATGATACCAAGTTTCAATCAGGCTACATCATCATTATGAATGGCGGAGCGATAACTTTGAGAAGCTCGAAACAAGACACATTGCAATGTTATCTATAGAAGCTGAATACAAAAGCTGCGCAAGTAGTTGTCTGGATGAAGAAATTCATAGAGGAGCTTGGTGTTGTTCCAAGTAACGAAATCCCTATGAAGATGTACCGCGATAAATCAAGTGCAATCCTACTTGAAAATGAACGCATAATACAAAGAGGCAGTCGCCATATCCTTCGCAAGTATCATTTTATTCGCGAAGTGGTTGAAAGGAATGATGTAGAAGTTATGAAAGTCCATACTTATGACAACACTGCTGACCCGCTAACGAAAGCATTACAGTGTGATAAGCATGATATGCATGCTAATGGAATGGGGCTTCGTTATGTTGATTTAGAGTTGTCATAGTTTAATTTATGTATTTGGGATATTGGAACTGTTGCAACTTAATATGAAGTTTTTCTTTCTTTATATTATTGTGTTCTATATTTTCATGTTTTACCCATAAATAAGTTTGTTCTAAAATCCATAGTTGATTATATTGTTTGTGCATAATATAAATTAACACTAATATGAATGTACTGGTCTTTATTTGTTTTATACAAATAATTTACTTGTTGTGTCCAAAATTCCTATGTATTCATATAGATGAATATTGGATGGCCCATACGAGACGTCAAAATATGGATGTTTGTCAATAAGTGAGTCACGTTTATGGTTTATATTCTTGAGTATCTTTTGACTTTTGATTCATAGCACTTCTATAATGTTTGGGGAGTAAAATTTGATTCATGTCTAACGCCTTAGTAACTCAAGTTTATCCCGATATATTTTGGGTTTATGAATTTTGTATTATAAAGTGGATATAAGCAAACGGTTTTGTTCCTATTTTGAAGAGAATGATATTACTGTCGGTCACTCGATGAAGTAACCGTTATTAACACGGCCGTGACTGAAGTAGAGGTTAAACTGTTGTTGTAATTTACTTTAGTGTATCATTTATTCGAGATCGAGTAACAACTATTAGCGATTTGAGGTTGCTTAATCCATGTCTCAAATTAACATGTATCGGAACAAAGGGAATAAGAGTATTGCTAAAATCATAAATCAATAAGAGTTAATGATTTGTTGTTTGGTTCTATCAACAGACGGACAAATGTTATATTTTTAGGAGGCATGTAGAACTGCTGCTAGATGTTTGACTATCGGTATTTAATTTCTGGAAGTTATAACATGCCTAAGTGGGAGTTTATAGAATTATGTGCATGATACAACAGAATTAAATATTGCCATTAATTTATGATCCACAAGGTCCCACACATAGCTCGAGATTGCGGCTTTATATATTTATTGTAAATATATAAATGATCTAATTATATGTAAACACATTGAGCTTAATTAGTTGGACCTAATTAAGGAGGAACGTGATTGGGCTTAAACCCAAGAGGGACGAACCCTTGTGGGATCCACAAGGTGGCCGACCACCCTTGGGGTGTGTCGGGCCGGGCTTTGATCCATTAATTATTTCTTTATATTTATTTGTGACGATCTTATTTTGAATATGGTAATTATCCTTTAAAGCCCTACAAATATAAGAGGATAATTATGGATTCTTTAATTATTTTTAAAACCCTAAAACTCTCCTTCCCCTCTCCTTTGTATGTTTGGTTGAAGCAAGAAGCAAACCAAACACACTTGTGTTTTTGGTTTTACTCAATAGGATTGTGTCTATGTTGCTGTCTAGATCAACCGCTAGTATGCTGCCACAATCGTTTGAGGGCTAGTGTGCTAAATTGTGAGGTGTCTTATTCTTAGATCTCTCGGTTCGTGTTGATCTCCCACTCCAAGCAAAAAAAAGGTACACAATGTTGTTGTGTTTATTTTAATTAGTCTTTAATTGTAATGAATCACTGGCTCTTGGAAAATCGTTGGTAGGGTTTTATGTTCCGCTGCAGGTTTTCTATTAATTGGTAAAGAGAATTTAAAAAATGTATCCCTACGTTTTTCATTAATATCTTGGGTTATTAATTAGTATGGGTATTTATTGCATGCACTTAGTTATTGGGTGATTCATAGGCAAATAGACAGGTGCTATTCACTTAGGAGTACATGGACGTAGGACTGACCAAACCATAATATGTAATAAGGAATACTCTACATTACATTAACGAGGACATGAGAATGCAATAGATTAACTAGAGCACGACTAGGAAGTAATGTACCCTAGGTAAATAGGCTTTTCCTATATAAGAAGTTCTCACCAATTTACCTTTTTATTATATAATTTCTGCATTTAGTTTAATTAGCGGTTTAAAATACAAAACCCTCTTAAACCCGACTTTTTACTTGCTTTCGATTAAAACATAAAAAGACCAAAACTAGTCTTTCCTCAACCTTTAGACTTAATTCGATATGCACTTTGAGCCTACCTCACTATTCCCCTAGAGAACGATCAACCCCCCAAACTTATCTATACTGCACTACAACGATTAGGTACACCGCCTAAGAGGATTGCAAAACTAGTGTGTTGCAACCCGGCACATCAATCACCAACCAAACCTTTCAACTAATTCGACATGCACTTTGAGCCTACCTCACTATTCCCTTAGAGAACGATCAACCCCCAAACTTATCTATACTACACTATAACAATTAGCTACATTGTCTAGGAGGGATGCAAAACTAGTGTATTGCAACCCGACGCATCAATCACCAACCAAACTTTTCAACTAAATTGCTTATTTTATACCCTCTGTCATTGGCATGTACTCTGCTTCAGTGGTATATAAAACAATTTTTTTTACTGTAGCATTGCTTTCCAACTAATAGCACATCCGCTGAGTGTGAAAAAAATACCTTATCAAAGACCTGCTTCGATACAAATCACCTCCATAATCAAAATCAACATACCCGGTAATATAGGTGTTACCATTTCTATCATATACTAGGCTGAATTTTAATGTTCCCCTGAGGTACCTAAGAATCCATTGCACTGCTTCCCAATGAGCTTTCCTTGGAAAATCCATATATCTACTCACCACGCTTACAGCCTGTGCAATATCAGTCTAGTATTCCACCTCCTCCTCAGTATCTCTGATGAAATTTTGAAATGTGTAAGTGGAACACTGACCGGTTTGGAGTTGTTCATCCCAAAGTGCTAAAGTACATTTTCTATGTATTTATTTTGCGACAAATGAAATATTACTTCGCGTCTATCTCTGATAATCTCCATTCCTAATATCTTCTTAGTTGCACTCAATCTTTCATCTTAAACTCACTTTTGAGTTGAGCTTTTAGTTGATCGATCTCTGACATGTTTTTAGAAGCAATCAACATATCATCCACATATAACAAGTAAACGTACGAGCCGTCTGGAAACTTTTTATGATAAACAAAACTATCATAATTACTCCTTGAGTAACCTTTGCTTGTCATGAATATGTCAAACGTCTTATACCTTTGTTAAGGTGATAACTTAAAGCCGTATAACGACTTCTTCAATAGACATGCATGGTCTTCCTTTCCTTGAATCACAAACCCCTCTAGTTAGCGCATATAAATATGCTCTCCCAACTCACCATGCAAGAATGCCATCTTGACGTCTAGTTGTTGCAATTCTATATCAAGTAAAGCAACCATGGCAAATAACACACGAATAGAGCTATGCTTTACTACCGGTGAAAAAACTTCGTTGAATTCAATTCCCTCTCTCTAAACAAAGCATTTAGCAACAAGGCGTGCTTTTAACCTTTCGTCTTCAACGCCTGGGATACCTTCTTCATTCTTGAATACCTATTTGCATCCAACAATCTTCTGATCTTTTGGCGGTTTTACAAGTTCCCATTTGTTATTCTTATAAAGAGACTCTATCTCTCCATTCATGGCTAAGGACCATTGGTTCAATTGTGGGATGCTAACAGCTTCACGATACGTAAAAGGTTCTTGAAACTCAAGCCATATTGAAGGCGTAAGCCACTAGATCTTCATGTCTGAATCATTGTGATGTTCGTACTCTTCTTTTCTTATCTTGTGCTAGGCTATAATTTTGGAGATCATGTTGCTCCTTTGGATGAACTTCTTTTGGTGATGATAATACAACATCGAGTAAAGATCGGCACAATAGTTCATTAGACTAAAGGTACTTTGGACTATACACATTCAGATCTATGGGGTCCATCTCGTGTTCCTTCTAAATGTGGTGCTAGATACATGTTAACCTTCATCAATGATTACTCGAGAAGGGTTCTTGAAACGAAAGGATGAATTATTTGTCAATTTCAAGCAGTGGAAAAGGATGATAGAGAAGCAGACTGGGAAGTCCATCAAACGCTTAAGAACTGAAATGGTTTGGAATTTTGTTAAAGAGAATTCAACTAGTTCTGCAAGAATGAAGGCATTTTGAGACACCCACAGTGCGATACCCACCACAACAAAATGGGGTTGCAGAATGGATGATCAGGACTCTCTTAGAGGTAACACGGTGTATACTTTCAAATGTTGGGTTACCAAATATATTTTGGGTTGAAGCTGTAAACACAACTTATTATTTGGTAAACCGGTCGCTATCAACCGCGATCGATTGTAAAGCTCCTCTGGAAAAATGGTCAGGTACCCCTGTAAACTATATTAATTTGAAGATTTTTGGTTGTCCTGTTTATGCTCATGTTAATGATGGTAAACTCGAGCCGATGGCAAAGAAATGCATATTTCTAGGATATGCAGAAAGATGAAGGGTTACAGGTTTTGGTGCCATGATGGTAAATCTTGGTTTCTTATTAGTATGGACGTGACATTTGATGAGTCTGCTATGTTGAAGAAGAAAGAAAAGGAACAAGTAGTTTTTTGTTTTTCGAATACGTTGTGCTCCCAGAAATCCAACTTCCCTGTATTCTGCTCGCACAACAAACCTCATTTACTAAGCTCCATCATCCCTCTCTTACTCACGTGCCCTAGGTGCATGTACCACAACTTGGTACTCTACTTTGACCTCGATAGTCGTAGCCAATGGAATCCAGTATACTCAAGGAAATGAGGTTCTTTTTTTTTTATTTTGGAACATGCTTGACATGTGTCAACATCCTCACCGTGCCATCAAACATCTTGATTTGAACTATTCCTATTCCAACAACCTTACAAGATGCATGGTTTCCATAAGGACTTTACCACCATCAATTTCTTGATATGTGGAAAACTAGAGCAATCGTTGGTAACACTGAGAACATTTGCGCCATTAGAATCTCCATCTGCAACTGCAACAACTTTATTTGCTCCTGTTGCAACCCTTTTACCTTTTAAATCTAGATAGTCTCTTCGCATGTGCCTTTCCATGTGACAATTATAACATTTCAATTTCCTATATCTTGGTTTAGATCTAGAACGGTCTTTGCTACTAGACGCTTTGTCGTTACGTCTTCCTACCATCAAACTGTTAGCACTTTCTTCAACATAATCCGCCGTAACTTTCTTCCTTAACTCGCTAGAATTTAGGGGAGATTAACATCCTCCATTGAAATGGTTTCCCTACCGTATAGTAGAGTTGTAACCAGGTGCTCATATGATTTTGGTAACAAACATAACAAAATCAGCTCCCTGTCTTCATCTTCAATTCTCACATCAATGTTGTTAGTGCAAACGTTACGACGTTTAATCTATACAATGTCTTCATGTTTTAATGATGACAAACACGTAACTTGTAATACATAACGTAAGGTGCACAAGTTACTCGTTCACACATCAACGTCTCTCGACGACTCAAGTCCACATCACTTCAGGTATGTACAAACACACCATACCAACTTAGTTAAAGTGATCAAAGAATTTATTTTTCTAAACTTCACATTTTATGTGACAAAACATTTTTACAAAAGTATTTTTGTAATTAAAAGAAAATGTTTTATTAAAGAAATTAAATTCAAATTTCAAATGTGAAAAACGGCCTCATTTTCCGCCCAAATCAGATAAAATTTCACCAGGTAACATTTCACCACAAAAGGACAAAAACTATCGGGGAGGTCCCTTATCTATGTGATGGTCCCTTATTGATAAAGGACCGTCCAAGGTTTATGGGACCGTCCCACGCTCCTCGAGCTGCCTATAAATACTGACCCATTTTCATCAGAAAAACTGATCCTCTTTACACAAAAATTTCATGTCCTTTCCTTCTTCCTCTTTGATCACTATAACTCTTTTGGTATGTGTTTATAAGTGATCCCGACATCCTCTACATCATGTGCAAGAGAAGAACACTCGAAGTCATCAAGAATCGAAGTGTTGTTGAGTCCACACACCAACGTAACTAGTGTTATGATTTTCTTTTTCCTCTACCTCATGAGTAAGAGAAGAACTCTCGACTTATATGAAGAATCGAGATGTTATAAGAGTCCACACACAAACGTAACAAGTGTTACGATTCTATTCTTCACGAGGTGTTGTAATTAGAATAGGTCTTGTAATATTTCCGACTTGTGTGTGAGTCGAGGATGGATTTGTTAGATTGAACTTGGAAGGTGATGTAGATCCAAGAAGTCTTGTAACTAGATTAGTTCATGTAATTGTTGTATGGTGTGTGGTGTCCTCGTGTGTAGGTTAGGATTTAGTTGAGTCGGTGTGTGAAGGCTTGGATCAGGTGATGATCCAAGTGTGTCTTGTGTGAAGGCTTGGATCGAGTGATGATCTAAGTGTGTCTCGTGTGAAGGCTTGGATCGGGTGATGATCCAAGTGTGTCTTGTGTGAAGGCTTGGATCGGGTGATGATCTAAGTGTGTCTCGTGTGAAGGCTTGGATTGGGTGAAGATCCAAGTGTGTCGTGTGTAAAGGCTTGGATCGGGTGATGATCCAAGTATATCTTAGTGTGAAGGCTTGGATTGGGTGAAGATCCAAGTTGGACAAGAGTGCTTGTTCATGTGGCCACGTGGGCCTTGAAGTAGATTGGTTCTAGCTATGATTAGAACTCGACATTCCGCTTAGTGTCGGTAAACTTGGTGTAAGCTTGTGTAAGGTTTGTTCCGCCATAAAGGAGCATGTTGATTAATGAAGTAACTCTCGAGTGTGGTACTCGGGGAGTGGAGTAGGACGAAGAGGTGCTTCGTGCCGAACCACTATAAATCATCGTGTCCGGTTTGCATTTTCTCTTCCTATCTTTTTACTTTCTATACTTGCATTGCATTTAGGTTTGTGTGGATTGTTGTGTGTATGCTTGTGATATAAACTAGTTAACTTAGAAACGCAAAACACAAGAAAACTTAATTACACGAAGTAAACTGCCCACTGGCGGCGGTCCTTTATATAGGGACGGTTCCCCAACATTTAAGGGACCGTCTGTGTATATTAGGGACCGTCCCCAGTATAATCAGAATCAACTAAAAACGTTTAAACCTTGTATTTTGTTTATGTTTATGTGATTGCTTGCATACTTGACTTATATGTTTCTTATGAGTGACATAACCACTATTCATATTTTGTCACGCTTGATCGGAAATTTGATACGAAACATTTTAAGTTTTAAACGGAAACGTATTCACCCCTCCCCTCTACGTTTCTACGAATGTTATTGAAGTCCAAAATTATTTTATTAAACTCATTGATGTGATTTTTTAGTGAGCCATCTTTCATACAGAGAGTATATATAACCATTGTCTCATATACAACAGGTTTATAAGAGACTTCATCATATAGACTTTCGAGCAGTAGCCAAAGTCTAGCAGGCGTAGTTTCTCCTGCCACTTCTCGAAGCACACTATCAGCGAGATTTAATATAATTGCGCCATGTACCTTCTTCATAAGCTCATCCTTCTCTTCATCAGTCAGCCTTTTAGGCAATCTATCTTTGTCATGTAAAGCTGATAAATATCCTTGTTGTCTCAGTAGAGCCTGCATCTTCATTGGCCATAAACCAAAATCGTTCTCACCATTAAATTTCTCCACGTCGGATTTAATTACCGTCATCTCAATATATTAATCACAACTATGGTTCTAATACCAGTTTGTTTTGATTAACGTTCTTTCGAGACAAGTAATTAAATAGGAAAATTACACAATAAATAAAGACACAAGGATTTAATGTGGTTCGGCAATCACCTATGTCCATAGGCGGAAGCGAGACTGGAATTTCACTGGCAAATATGGAATACCAAGGTTACACAGTGTATAGCTTAAAATCTATACTCCAAGAAATATTCTTGAAAGTATTTTGGACCCTTACTAGATTTTGTACGCTCCCCTCTCAAACTCACTTGTATAGAATTTTATAGTATAATTTTATACCAATCTTTTTCTCTCTATAAAATACTACTAACTCTATCAAACAAACAAGTGTGTTCGTTGAATTTAGGATGTCGAATGAAGCTTAGCGCCATCTCCATTTATAGTAAAAGCAAGTTGCATGCATGTGTTAAATGAGTTGGTGGCCCACTTTTCTTGACAAATACTCCGTATAACAAGTAAACTTGTAATTGAGTCAACAACCAAATAGTTGGGCTATGCCACCGTCTATCATATGTCACCTCAAGGTTTGACTTAACAAATTGCATTGAATATGAGCCACACAATTGTATACATGAAACGGTGTAGCTTTCATAACTAAACCGTCCAACACTGTAGGGAAGAAGTTTGGAGGTAAAACATAGGTAAAAACAGTGTATAAACCAAAGGCTAATGGTAAAAAAGTAAGAGAAAATTCCCAAAATAGGCCAAAAACATTCCAGCATTTCAAGTTTTGGTCATGATTTGACCTTTTTCTCAATTTGGTCATGCTCTACTGCTCGACTGCTCAACCGGCCTCATTGACTGACACGTGTCCAATGCAAGTACATGGGTAGGCGAAGATATTTTCTTGCTTTTTTATTCAATTACAAATATGCCCTTATGCTTTATTAATTATATATATTTTAATATACTTGTAACTTATGTTTTACCACAAGCATTTTGTGCATTTATATTTGTACTTTGTATATAATGCATTATAAATTGTACCTTACCTACTCCGCTCATCTCACCACACCTTATCACCACTCCTTTATCACACCACCTTACCTATATTCTCCTACCAAAAACACACACACAAAATAAACACCACCAAAACCCATCACTTAACCGACTACCGCCGTCAACCTGCCACCACCCTAGCCGGCCTTCGCGAAACCCACCAACATCCCTATCCGACCATCAAGAAAACCCACCAATATCCTCATCCGACCACCGCAAAAAACCACCATCACCTTCATTCGTTTTGCCCATTAATTTTTTGAGTTTCATGGGTACCAACTGGTACAAGAAAAAAATGACGATGGGACCCATAAAATTAGCAAACGATGGGAACCATTTTGTTGTAGCAGTTGAGATACAAATTAGTCACAACATCTTTGGTTTGTATATTTCATATTTTTGTTCTTTTTGAGTTATAAGTGTTGTCCTTTTGAGTTCTAAGTTTTTTTTTTTAACTTTTGATTCGATGGGACCCATTTTTGTTTGTAGATTGTGCTTGTTGACATTCCATCATCTTTGGTTGGTATATTGCATATTTTTGTTCTTTTAGTTCTTTTTGGTGTAGTCATATTTTTGTTCTTTTTGAGTTCTTGCTATACCAGTTTTCTAAAAAAAACAGAGTTGCATTTGAGTTTTATATATGTAATTTGGCACTAGTTTTCTCGAACGTTGTTGTTGTTGAGCAGCGGTGGTTGACCAGTGATGGTCGAGCAGCGGTGGTTAACCAGTGATAGTTGAGCAGCGGTGGTTGACCAGCGGTGGTTGACCAGCGATGGTTGACCAGTGATAGTTGAGCAGCGGTGGTGGTGGTGGTAGTGATGGGTTGGTGAAGATGAGGTAGGTGGAAAGTTAGGTGGATATTAAAGAAGAGAGAGAAAATATTTAAAAAGAGGGTATTTTGGACTTTTAACAAGTATACATAATAAGACAATACATCAGTCATTTGTACTTGCAAGGACATTTGGTACAAAGAAATAATAATAAAAGAAGAAAAGAATGACACATGTCAATAAATGAGTGGAGTCGAGCAGTCGAGCAGTCGAGCAGTAAAGCATGACCAAATTGAGAAAAGGGTCAAATCATGACCAAAACTTGAAATGCTGGAATGTTTTAGGCCTATTTTGGGAATTTTCTCAAAAAGTAATAGAAGAAAAGCCAAAAGTTCTTTATAGATCCAACTTTTACCATAGAACCCATCAAGCAATCTTAGCCACTCATTTTTTTTTTATCAAAATAAAAAAATAAACTTCCACCATTTTTTTAAAACTTAAATATTTCGCAAACCGTAAATCGTCAAGCTACAAAAAAATACCATCGCGACGAGAATTAAATTATCTTTCTATAGACATGCATTGTTATATACTTTCGACGAACTTTTTTTTCGATGAACTTTATTTTTTTCGCCCAGAAAAATCATATATGATTCGTAAGAATCGAATCATATATGATTTTTTACGAGTCATATATGATTTTTACGAATCATATATGATTCTTTCTGGGCGNGGATCTCAACTCTAGAAGAAAAAGATGGACCGAGGAAAGAAGAGAATAGCAGGAACAAGAATAATTTTGAAGTACTGGCTGAGATGGAAGGAATAGAAGAGTATGAATGTATGATGTGGCCCATGTGAAAGAAATTAAAGAAAAAGCTGTAGTTGATGAATTCATAGCCAATAGGAAGCTCATCTTGTTTATGACACTAATAAGAAATTTATGATTCAAGTTGACATCTGGTAATGTACATCAGTAAATCCCCATATGAATTGCCGGACAACACATTTATTTTAGTGATAAAACGCGTAAATTATACAAATTTTACAAGTAAGGATAGCTCATCTCAATACCTTTAAGAAGTTGATCCCATCTCTTCATGTATTTCATTGATGTAGTTGATGCTAAATGTAGATATGCAATTCCTCATGTAAAACCTTGATGACTTCTTCATTATATCCATCTCTTTGGTTATATGTTCGAACATCTTCTTTATGGAAGGAAGCGCAAACTTACCATCAATCATCCTAGCGAACCATTTCAACCGGATCTCTGAAATGTGAATGTTTGTTCCACTTTCCAGATATCCAATGAAAGCCATATTTGGAATCAAAGGATGTATTGTACCCCTGCCAATATAGCAAGGTTAGCAACACATCGTGTAACAATTTTTTCCTCCCGTCTAAGTAGAAGCTGAGACGAATATGTTTTATATTACCTATACAAAGGCAAAATGCCAGAAGGAACTTCTAAGAAACTTCGGAATTGCTCGGGTAACAAATTTTTGAGCTTCATTTTGCCATCATAACCAGTGGCAAGAAGCACCACGTCAGCGTCTAACTTTGTATTGTCGTCAAACTCGACACCACCCTCCCAAAACCACCAGTTTGATGCTCGTTTGAAAGTTATATTGCCTTTGTCGGCTTCATGAAAGAATTTATCGGGCAACACGGCTATTTGGCATGACACATAGTCTTCCTCAAAAGGGTGATCCGGTTTTAGTCCATATTTGACAAGTGGAAGCTTGTACAACAAGTAAGATTCAATAATCTTGGATGCTGCTTTTCTCTATAATTTGAAGTTATTGCAGAGTTTTAATGAGTATTTGATGCCAACTGTAAGAGATATGTATACATGAGAAGAGAGTTTATTGCTTGTTCATGCAACGAACTTAATTAGAACATTTTTATCAAAATATGAAGTCACATTCCTTTTACAATACCATTTAATGTAACATACTTAGCTTTTGTTACCGAAGTATGCAATTTTGTCGCAATAGATGGCAAATAAGGTAAGTTTTTTGTATTAAAATGTCATGAAGTTGCGGACTATCGTAAAAATTACAAGTATGTTGCATTAAATGGCAGAAGAAAATTTGATTGCATATATTAGCAAAACGATAAAATTAAGTTCGTTCCATCAATAAGCAATAAATGTATAGATGAATACCATTGGAGAGAACACGTTGCACACGAGGTCCCTAAAGACGCCCTGGTTGGGTCTTTCACGAAAATATTGAGAAAACTTGTTGGAATAGAATACGTAAAATGGCAAGCCCCAAACTGAGTAATGTGGAAGAGTCCAATGTGGAGTCCTCACCACCACCGTGCAAGCTTTCCCGTCTTCCCCTTAGTTTCAAACATCGGCCAACAATCAGTATATATAACAAATCGATTCATCAATGAGAATTTTTTAGTATACCTTTGTTAGCTTCAACGCATTCAACAGCAAGATCAAGGGCAGATTTTTTGTAGCCCACCACGACAACCTTCTTTCCTTTGACAAGTTGAATGGATTCTTGGACGTTTAATTTGCTGTAGTCTTGAGTATGCATCACCTTCCCTTTGAACACTTGTGGTCCTTTATTCATGGCAAACTTTGGTATTATGGGTATATCTCCATATTTACCACTGCACATGACCATAAACTCAAATGCATACCACTACAATTATATATGCACAGAAAAATTGTCATTGTCATATATGTATTCAATATAAGAAAATGCTAAAACATAGTCTTTAAGCATATGGTACCACATAAAGAATTTGTTTAAAATAATCCCAAATACCTTTAATTAAAACTGTTTCTGGTCAGCACATACTATAATTCAATAAAAAAAAATTCTGAGATCCACAAATTAAGGGTGTTTGACTTTGCTACATATGGGTTTATTTTTACTAGGTCATTCAAATTGTTTAGTCAAAACAAATAAGTTGACTCACAAAATATCACATAGGCAATACTAAACAACTTCTTAACCTGAATGATGTTAGACTTGGCATTATGGACAGCAACTTCCCATAGAGGTCTTCCAGTCATGCAACTTTGATAAGCCATTGTTTCTTGATCACCCACGAAGCGGATTTCAGTGACCTTTGAATTGAAGTTAATAAACTTGATCAAATCAAAGTGGTTAGCATATGAATCTAGATAGTCTAGTATCTCAACATAAGTTGGGAAGCTAGATGGATTATCATCATTATTACTTGGTGGCCAAGGGAAATCTGAGAACTGATAGCCGCTACGAGGAGTTTGAAGTTTGGTTGTCCTAAAGGAGCAATGCTTCCAAACACCCCCAATGGAGTCCGTAGCCTCGAACACCATTGGGTTGTGTTTGGACAGATGCTTTGCAGCGGCTAAACCACTTACGCCGCCTCCGATAATTCCTATCTTGGAGTTAATCACAGACATTGAGGGTGGTTGACTGTTTTATTCTATACTATAAAATAGTGAAAGGACAACTATTCATGAATGATGCAAAGGCAAATTGATGCATGGGGTATATATATTATGTGTTCATATATGTATGTCTTTGCCATTAGAAAGCTTCAAAAGCTGCTAGTTGTGTTTAGATCTTTTAGTCGTTAGATTGACTTTTGATGCAAGTATTGATATTTATTATTGTGACGTACAAAATATACATTAAATAAAGACTATAAGCTACCACGTATTTTCTATACAACTTCCATGTCTACTCCTGATTCAGAAGCAGAAAAAGTTATGAACATATGATTACACATTTACGCGGATGATACACGTTCATGATTACATGTATGACTAACTTAATGTTTATAAGAAAATGGAGTACTTAATGTACTAGCTCTCTCACGTTCGCTCTTGAACGGACGATTCCAACAACTAGGGAATAAGCTCATGAATCACTACGACATTGACACATTGTGAATATGAAGAAAACGATTCAACCTTGAAGTTACAGGCGTGCATATATCTAGATAAAGCTCGTATGGTTTGAACCTCACAGCTGAGCACAAATATCATTACCTTTTTGTTTTGAGTGAAGGGGTGAAATCTAAATTTAGATTTGAGCTTAAGAGTCATACTTATTAAATTTTGATTTTTGAATATCGTTTTTCTTTTCCCGAATTGAGCACCACAAATTTTTCTCATATATTTCAAACATCGCTTGAATCCACAACAATTTGGTTAAAGAATATTCTCACGCGCAAAACACGGGTGCTACACTGCTGCCACTCGTATACAACTGGTATATATACAAGTCTCGTTAATTTAATATTTGTATAATGAACACTCTTTTTTGCAAGTTTGAAGCATTTAATAATATATGTCCTCTTAAAGCGCGTGTATGTCATTGTGCTTGCGTCATGAACTTAAAGAGTCATACTTATTACAATTTGAATATCGTTTGTCTTTTAAATAAAGAACCTTGATAGGGGACCTAATACATGGGCCTAATCATGGACCTAATGCTTAAAATACTTGTACAGTGCATGCACTGTACAAGTATTTTAAGCATTAGGTCCATGATTAGGCCCATGTATTAGGTCTATTAATCAAATTCCTTAAATAAATGATACACGGACTTAAAAGTTGACATAATTATGGACCTAAAAATACATAGATTGTAAAATAAGTGAGTCGCATCCATTAAAATGATGTCCCTTGTTTTTAGGTTCACTTTTATATACATGTATCATTTCTCTTTCTTTTATCACTCACATATAGAAAATACATTTCCTTCATGGCTCAAGCAAACATTTTTTTTTAAAACCCACAAGTTTATTTTATTTTACATTTTTTTCAAACAAAATAATTTTTCATTAAATAAAAACAGAGTTACAAATTAAATAATAATACATAAAATAAAACTAGAAATTGCAATTTTTTAATAGAGTAGTGATTGACATGACTAATTCATGTGCCTAATTTTATGCCTAACAAGGATCTTGGAACACATGGCTAAATCAATGGTAAATAAGAGGCGTGAGAATAAGTGGAATACATGTGTCACAAAATGAATAGATTAGGCACAAAATTAGTCAAATGAATTAATCATCTCAATCATTTTCCTTTTTAATATTGTAAGTTACCATACTTTTTACTTTTTTAAAACTAAAAGTTTCATATTTCTCAAAGATAAAAAATAAAAAATAAATAAATAAATAAAAGTTAGTCTTCTACTTCACACACACCATAAAAACACACATGAACCCAAAATAAATAAATAATAAACGTTTAAATCAAAAAAATCAAACATTTTTCTCTTTGGCTCAAGCCATTGACTTCATGAAACTTTTGGTGAGGGGGTCGGTGAGATGGCGGCATTATGGCGCCTCGCTACTTATGAACGGCTCCGGCTTCAAGCCAATGCACCCGATACTCTTATGTAATTTATATTTTCATGGCATCTTCCAACCTTTTTTTTTTTTTTTTNTAAGCATTAGGTCCATGATTAGGCCCATGTATTAGGTCTATTAATCAAATTCCTTAAATAAATGATACACGGACTTAAAAGTTGACATAATTATGGACCTAAAAATACATAGATTGTAAAATAAGTGAGTCGCATCCATTAAAATGATGTCCCTTGTTTTTAGGTTCACTTTTATATACATGTATCATTTCTCTTTCTTTTATCACTCACATATAGAAAATACATTTCCTTCATGGCTCAAGCAAACATTTTTTTTTAAAACCCACAAGTTTATTTTATTTTACATTTTTTTCAAACAAAATAATTTTTCATTAAATAAAAACAGAGTTACAAATTAAATAATAATACATAAAATAAAACTAGAAATTGCAATTTTTTAATAGAGTAGTGATTGACATGACTAATTCATGTGCCTAATTTTATGCCTAACAAGGATCTTGGAACACATGGCTAAATCAATGGTAAATAAGAGGCGTGAGAATAAGTGGAATACATGTGTCACAAAATGAATAGATTAGGCACAAAATTAGTCAAATGAATTAATCATCTCAATCATTTTCCTTTTTAATATTGTAAGTTACCATACTTTTTACTTTTTTAAAACTAAAAGTTTCATATTTCTCAAAGATAAAAAATAAAAAATAAATAAATAAATAAAAGTTAGTCTTCTACTTCACACACACCATAAAAACACACATGAACCCAAAATAAATAAATAATAAACGTTTAAATCAAAAAAATCAAACATTTTTCTCTTTGGCTCAAGCCATTGACTTCATGAAACTTTTGGTGAGGGGGTCGGTGAGATGGCGGCATTATGGCGCCTCGCTACTTATGAACGGCTCCGGCTTCAAGCCAATGCACCCGATACTCTTATGTAATTTATATTTTCATGGCATCTTCCAACCTTTTTTTTTTTTTTTTTTAACTAACTAACTTTTACTTTAATTATACATTTAGGCCCGTATGATGAATAAGCTTTATTTTATGAAAGAATAACAAAACAAAATTCTCAATCATATAAAAAATTTCTCAAATTAATAGATGCTTTAGTTATGGGGATTGATTTGCACACCAAATTTTTTGATAAAAACACCATTTTGTATAAGTTGTATAGCACACCGTACAACACTGTAATGCATAGGGTGTGGTGAAAGTATAAAAAAATATGGTGTGCAAATCAACCCCCGTTAGTTATACATTAGTTGATAAAAGTCATAAAACTATCAGATCTTGTAACTTGAAAGTTATGATAATTATGTACACGATTAGTATGCAGCTAGTTGGGAACAAGAATATGTTAATCGTGTGTGTTACAAGATAGAAGAATGTATATTCGATCAATATATGGTGCAGCTAGCTAAAAGCACAAAAATGACCCGACAAACTCAAAACTAACTTAGCAACCATTATTTTAGCCAAAGACATAATAAATGACTATCGGTCACTGCCCTCAGTTATTTATATTTAACATTATGGAATATTATGATTCTAGAACATTTCAAGAACCATAAAGTTGATCTTGACAGATACTAAATCATTTGTACTAGAATGACCAAAACAAAACGAGTTGACCAACACATTCATTGAACTATAACTATAGACGAGAGAATGCAAACTAAAATTTCTCTTTGGACAACCAGACAATATTGAAGTCATCGACTAGATGGATCATGAATGCCCTTCAAAGCCGGCTTACTCGAGAGCCGGCTGCCAAACTCGTTCGACATGTGATCTTAGAGGGTAGGGGTTTAGGTAACTTAACCCTAGATTTGACATGTTAAGTGTAATTTTTTTGTATGCATTAATTTTATTTTATTTTTGTGTTATATATATACATTTACACATTCGGTTGGCTGAAATGGTTAATTAACAAGCCCAGTTAATTTGGAAAAACAAGCAAACTAATTTAGCACAATGGTTAATTAATCATCAGTCATTTGTGTTGTCTATTTGAATGGGATTCAATTCACAAAAATGTAAACCAAAGGAGCAAAACTCAAATTGGCGAGCCCCACATGAATTAGAGATCTTTTTTTATCGACACCTATTGTTGAGATTGTTGAGCTTATTTGTAAGGACCAAAAACATAATTTGTTGTAAGCCGATCGAGGTAACTTTGTTAAGTTAGGGTAAAAAAAAAATTTGTGTCACACATACTTAAAATTTCTGGATCCGCCAATGCCCTTGTTAATAATGAGTCAACCTTGCAAACTATCTTTCTAAATTTTTTACTTGTAGGCTCATTTGTAATTAAAATCTTAATCGTTTAATGTTTCATAGTAGTTAAAATTATAGTTCAACAGAATGACCTGAAAATGGGTCTAACATTTATGAAACCAAAACTTCGAATAAATTAAACTGTTGCTAGGTGCAGCCGTGCAGTGTTTTTCTTCTTTCGAGTTGTTGACTTGTTGCTAGCTACCTTTTAGTTAAACTATTTGGGCCGTAATGCCATGTAGCTGCAAGAAAGTAGCCATTTCTAGTGTGGGCTTCTCAATTGGGTATTCTACTGTTGTAACTTGTCTTGTAATGTTATTGGTTCATGGTTAGCCTCAGCCCATTCACCTAATATTAAAAATGTTGAAGAGCAAATTACAAACACTTGACCAAACATCTTTAACTCAACTACAATACTAACCACGCTTGAAGCAACAAGCTAATAATTTCAATGAAGATCTCAAGGTTGATCTATCAAATGTGATATTGTAAAGCATGATACACTTTTTACTCAACTTCACATTGAAACGCTTTTCGTTTGACAATAGCATAAGGACCAATTAATTTCCATACGTTGCGAAAGTTTGTTGGCATACCTTCACTCCAATCTTGTTCCACTATCTGAACAAACTACCCCAAAACACAAACGACCATTTGCAATGCAACAAGTGATCATCTGTTTCTGTACATGAACCGCATCAGGAACATGTTGCATGATTGATGTCTACTATGATGTTTCTATGAAAATGTAAATGTGTTACCGTAAGCCTTAGATTTTTGAAGGAACACTTTTACTCCACATTAATCTAAACCATTCATGTGTGTTTGTTGATGTAGCACTTCGTATGCCATGATGATAAAGTTGATGACCGTTGGTTTCCATGTTATTATATCGTCTACAAATGGTTAGATAATAATGTGATGTAGGAGTGTGAACAAGGCTTCCGGTTGGGACTTCTGATCCGAGAATGTCATATACACCTATATAAGTTGGAACTTAAATTCACAATCAATTGTTTGAAAACACATCACGCTATTAAATATACAGCTAGGCTTAATACAAGATTTAATATTATTAATATTTACCTAGAAAAGTTATAATAATAGCCCTAGCTATATTTAAGAGGTTAAGACAACATTTAAGTTGTAAATTTATAAGAACTGAATCAATCTACTATCTATATAAAACAAGGTTTTCTAAACTAATCTCCTCTCCAAAATTCTTCTAAATTCGACATGTGGCATTATGCCTTAATCTACGGTTGTCCTTCATTTGACTCTAAACCAATAAATGCAAATTAAATAACCTTCAAAGCATTCTTCTCATACACGCTCCATAATTAATCAGTTCCCCCCATTCAGTTTTAATTCCTCCATGTCAACCATTCTAAACCACAAAAAAACCATATGGAATTCAAATTCAAATTTGATCCATACCATATTGCCGATCAAAACACCAATTCAAAACATCGATTCAAAGTTCAAACCCTTTTTGTCAAAACAACGATCCACGGTAACTTTTTTTCTTCTGATTATTCATAATTCATTGCTATCTTTTAAATACGTTTATTTCTTTAGAATCACAAGAACCCTAATTTTCAAAATCATAATTCAAACTGTTAGACTTTGAATTCATATTCATATTCAAAGTTTTATAAGCAAATGAATAACAGATTACATTTTGTACATAATATGATTGAATATGCAATAATCCTTGTGATTTGTTTGTGTTTTTAGGTATTAAGTGACTCGACAAGAATATTGAAAGAATTTCCTTGACGAGAAAAAGGTAAATTTTGAATTTTAACATATGTTTTTGTGCTATTTAATTATTTGATGTGAATATTACCTTAGATATAAAGATGAACACCAAGTGTTTGATGAAATTCCAAATGATCAAAGGTATGGTTTTGGCTTTTTGTTTATTTATTCCTGTTGCATGTTTCAAAAATTATGTTTTGTAAAATATTTATTATCGCTTTTAGAATTTTCAATTAGGGATTTTACATATTTTTTATAATCGATTTTGAATTATAAACAACCTAATGAATGTTTCATGAAAAAATTATCACTAGAAAATTACATTTTGAAGGCGGCACATTTTGTTCATGTTGGGTAACAGGTTAGAACTATAGATGATAAGAACCATTTTTACTTTTTAGTCAAAGAGTTCTTACAATGTTATCCTAACAATCTTTTCGGCAATTATCCAGTTTGGTCAATGTGATGAGGTTAAAAGTAGCTAAATTTATAGACGAGTCAATGGTTACTATCTTGATATAAGTAAGCGACTTAATGCTATTTAAGTGATATTGGCAACAGATGATAGTAGTGGCTTCTTCAGGATTAAGTGAAACAGATAAATGAATAAGTTGGTGGCTTACAAGAAATTGGTTAGTTCTTTCAGGTGTTAAATCAGTAAAATGTATTATATAGTCTCTAAATTTAACCATAATCATCATGTCCATCGTAAAGTATTTACACAATGTATATTAGGTTCATGGATATGCTTGACAATTTGCAAAAAGTTAAAATTGTAGAAAGAAAGGAATCTAAAGATCCCTTGAAGAAAAATAGGAAAAAGATTGAAGAGTTTGATGGTAATTCTTTGCAAAATCAAATCAATCAAACTATTAAACAAAAACAGGAGATACAAAATAGTGTCACCACACTAAAATTAGATTTTCAAAGTAAGGAAGCCAAACTCCTTAACGATTTTCCAATTTAAAGGCCTTAACTTTTGATTCGATGGGACCCATTTTTGTTTGTAGATTGTGCTTGTTGACATTCCATCATCTTTGGTTGGTATATTGCATATTTTTGTTCTTTTAGTTCTTTTTGGTGTTGTCATATTTTTGTTCTTTTTGAGTTCTTGCTATACCACTTTTCTAAAAAAAACAGAGTTGCATTTGATTTTTATATATGTAATTTGGCACTAGTTTTCTCGAACGTTGTTGTTGTTGATCAGCGGTGGTTGACCAGTGATGGTCGAGCAGCGGTGGTTAACCAGTGATAGTTGAGCAGCGGTGGTTGACCAGCGATGGTTGACCAGTGATAGTTGAGCAGCGGTGGTCATGGACGGAACTTAGAAGGGACCGAGGGGGGCTGTGGCCCCCTCCAAATTTTTTGATCCTATGTACATTTTACATCCTTTTATATATGGTTTTAGTCATTTTTGATACAAAAATTTCAACGTAGTGCATATCGGCCCCCCTAAAATAAATAATTTTCAAGTTGGCCCCCCCACCAACAATGTTCAAGTTCCGTCCCTGGCGGTGGTGGTGGTGGTAGTGATGGGTTGGTGAAGATGAGGTAGGTGGAAAGTTAGGTGGATATTAAAGAAGAGAGAGAAAATATTTAAAAAGAGGGTATTTTGGACTTTTAACAAGTATACATAATAAGACAATACATCAGTCATTTGTACTTGCAAGGACATTTGGTACAAAGAAATAATAATAAAAAAAGAAAAGAATGACACATGTCAATAAATGAGTGGAGTCGAGCAGTCGAGCAGTAAAACATGACCAAATTGAGAAAAGGGTCAAATCATGACCAAAACTTGAAATGCTGGAATGTTTTTGGCCTATTTTGGGAATTTTCTCAAAAAGTAATAGAAGAAAAGCCAAAAGTTCTTTATAGATCCAACTTTTACCATAGAACCCATCAAACAATCTTAGCCACTCATTTTTTTTTATCAAAATAAAAAAATAAACTTCCACCATTTTTTTAAAACTTAAATATTTCGCAAACCGTAAATCGTCAAGCTACAAAAAAATATCATCGCGACGAGAATTAAATTATCTTTCTATAGACATGCATTGTTATATACTTTCGACGAACTTTTTTTTCGATGAACTTTATTTTTTTTCGCCCAGAAAAATCATATATGATTCGTAAGAATCATATATGATTCGATTTTAACAAATCATATATGATTCTTACGAATCATATATGGTTCATAAGAATCATATATGGTTCATAAGAATCATATATGATTCGTAAGAATCGAATCATATATAATAGTTCACTTTTTTACGGAGTCAATAGGATATTTACGAACTAAATACTATTCTTCTGGGCGGAAATTAAAAAAAAAAAAAAAAAAAAAAAAAAGTTTGTGAAAAAAAATCGTGAAAGTATAACAATGCCATATCTATCAGAAAGATCATTTAATTCTCGTCGCGATTGATTTTTTTGTAGCTTGAAGATATACCGTTTCAAGAT
>LBNU01009266.1:26164-37476 GCA_014162995.1 Artemisia annua | reverse complement strand
GTTGATAGGTTCTATGGCATGTATGAGTTCTTCATGGATCTCAACTCTAGAAGAAAAAGATGGACCGAGGAAAGAAGAGAATAGCAGGAACAAGAATAAT
Source organism: Artemisia annua (assembly GCA_014162995.1). Taxonomy (NCBI): domain Eukaryota; kingdom Viridiplantae; phylum Streptophyta; class Magnoliopsida; order Asterales; family Asteraceae; genus Artemisia; species Artemisia annua. The sequence goes on along the minus strand of LBNU01009266.1, from coordinate 37,376 downwards.
TTTGAAGTACCGGCTGAGATGGAAGGAATAGAAGAGTATGAATGTATGATGTGGCCCATGTGAAAGAAATTAAAGAAAAAGCTGTAGTTGATGAATTCATAGCCAATAGGAAGCTCATCTTGTTTATGACACTAATAAGAAATTTATGATTCAAGTTGACATCTGGTAATGTACATCAGTAAATCCCCATATGAATTGCCGGACAACACATTTATTTTACTGATAAAACGCGTAAATTATACAAATTTTACAAGTAAGGATAGCTCATCTCAATACCTTTAAGAAGTTGATCCCATCTCTTCATGTATTTCATTGATGTAGTTGATGCTAAATGTAGATATGCAATTCCTCATGTAAAACCTTGATGACTTCTTCATTATATCCATCTCTTTGGTTATATGTTCGAACATCTTCTTTATGGAAGGAAGCGCAAACTTACCATCAATCATCCTAGCGAACCATTTCAACCGGATCTCTGAAATGTGAATGTTTGTTCCACTTTCCAGATATCCAATTAAAGCCATATTTGGAATCAAAGGATGTATTGTACCCCTGCCAATATAGCAAGGTTAGCAACACATCGTGTAACAATTTTTTTCCCCGTCTAAGTAGAAGCTGAGACGAATATGTTTTATATTACCTATACAAAGGCAAAATGCCAGAAGGAACTTCTAAGAAACTTCGGAAGGGCTCGGGTAACAAATTTTTGAGCTTCATTTTGCCATCATAACCGGTGGCAAGAAGCACCACGTCAGCGTCTAACTTTGTATTGTCGTCAAACTCGACACCACCCTCCCAAAACCACCAGTTTGATGCTCGTTTGAAAGTTATATTGCCTTTGTCGGCTTCATGAAAAAATTTATCAGGTAACACGGCTATTTGGCATGACACATAGTCTTCCTCAAAAGGGTGATCCGGTTTTAGTCCATATTTGACAAGTGGAAGCTTGTACAACAAGTAAGATTCAATAATCTTGGATGCTGCTTTTCTCTATAATTTGAAGTTATTGCAGAGTTTTAATGAGTATTTGATGCCAACTGTAAGAGATATGTATACATGAGAAGAGAGTTTATTGCTTGTTCATGCAACGAACTTAATTAATTAGAACATTTTTATCAAAATATGAAGTCACATTCCTTTTACAATACCATTTAATGTAACATACTTAGCTTTTGTTACCGAAGTATGCAATTTTGTCGCAATAGATGGCAAATAAGGTAAGTTTTTTGCATTAAAATGTCATGAAGTTGTGTACTATCGTAAAAATTACAAGTATGTTGCATTAAATGGCAGAAGAAAATTTGATTGCATATATTAGTAAAACGATAAAATTAAGTTCGTTACATCAATAAGCAATAAATGTATAGATGAATAATACCATAGGAGAGAACACGTTGCACACGAGGTCCCTAAAGACGCCTTGGTTGGGTCTTTCACGAAAATATTGAGAAAACTTGTTGGAATAGAATACGTAAAATGGCAAGCCCCAAACTGAGTAATGTGGAAGAGTCCAATGTGGAGTCCTCACCACCATCGTGCAAGCTTTCCCGTCTTCCCCTTAGTTTCAAACATCGGCCAACAATCAGTATATATAACAAATCGATCCATCAATGAGAATTTTTTAGTACGTATACCTTTGTTAGCTTCAACGCATTCAACAGCAAGATCAAGGGCAGATTTTTTGTAGCCCACCACGACAACCTTCTTTCCTTTGACAAGTTGAACGGATTCTTGGACGTTTAATTTGCTATAGTCTTGAGTATGCATCACCTTCCCTTTGAACACTTCTGGTCCTTGGTTTATGGCAAACTTTGGCATTATGGGTATATCCCCATATTTCCCACTGCACACGACCATAAACTCAAATGCATACCACTACAATTATATATGCACAGAAAAATTGTCATTGTCATATATATATTCAATATAAGAAAATGCTAAAACATAGTCTTTAAGCATATGGTACCACATAAAGAATTTGTTTAAAATAATCCCAAATACCTTTAATTAAAACTGTTTCTGGTCAGCACATACTATAATTCAATAAAAAAAAATTCTGAGATCCACAAATTAAGGGTGTTTGACTTTGCTACATATGGGTTTATTTTTACTAGGTCATTCAAATTGTTTAGTCAAAACAAATAAGTTGACTCACAAAATATCACATAGGCAATACTAAACAACTTCTTAACCTGAATGATGTTAGACTTGGCATTATGGACAGCAACTTCCCATAGAGGTCTTCCAGTCATGCAACTTTGATAAGCCATTGTTTCTTGATCACCCACGAAGCGTATTTCAGTGACCTTTGAATTGAAGTTAATAAACTTGATCAAATCAAAGTGGTTAGCATATGAATCTAGATAGTCTAGTATCTCAACATAAGTTGGGAAGCTAGATGGATTATCATCATTATTACTTGGTGGCCAAGGGAAATCTGAGAACTGATAGCCGCTACGAGGAGTTTGAAGTTTGGTTGTCCTAAAGGAGCAATGCTTCCAAACACCCCCAATGGAGTCCGTAGCCTCGAACACCATTGGGTTGTGTTTGGACAGATGCTTTGCAGCGGCTAAACCACTTACGCCGCCTCCGATAATTCCTATCTTGGAGTTAATCACAGACATTGAGGGTGACTGTTTTATTCTATACTATAAAATAGTGAAAGGACAACTATTCATGAATGATGCAAAGGCAAATTGATGCATGGGGTATATATATTATGTGTTCATATATGTATGTCTTTGCCATTAGAAAGCTTCAAAAGCTGCTAGTTGTGTTTAGATCTTTTAGTCGTTAGATTGACTTTTGATGCAAGTATTGATATTTATTATTGTGACGTACAAAATATACATTAAATAAAGACTATAAGCTACCACGTATTTTTCTATACAACTTCCATGTCTACTCCTGATTCAGAAGCAGAAAAAGTTATGAACATATGATTACGCATTTACGCGGATGATACACGTTCATGATTACATGTATGACTAACTTAATGTTTATAAGAAAATGGAGTACTTAATGTACTAGCTCTCTCACGTTCGCTCTTGAACGGACGATTCCAACAACTAGGGAATAAGCTCATGAATCACTACGACATTGACACATTGTGAATATGAAGAAAACGATTCAACCTTGAAGTTACAGGCGTGCATATATCTAGATAAAGCTCGTATGGTTTGAACCTCACAGCTGAGCACAAATATCATTACCTTTTTGTTTTGAGTGAAGGGGTGAAATCTAAATTTAGATTTGAGCTTAAGAGTCATACTTATTAAATTTTGATTTTTGAATATCGTTTTTCTTTTCCCGAATTGAGCACCACAAATTTTTCTCATATATTTCAAACATCGCTTGAATCCACAACAATTTGGTTAAAGAATATTCTTAGTTAAAGAATATTCTCACGCGCAAAACACGGGTGCTACACTGCTACCACTCGTATACAACTGGTATATATACAAGTCTCGTTAATTTAATATTTGTATAATGAACACTCTTTTTTGCAAGTTTGAAGCATTTAATAATATATGTCCTCTTAAAGCGCGTGTATGTCATTGTGCTTGCGTCATGAACTTAAGAGTTAAGAGTCATAGTACTTATTAAAATTTGAATATCGTTTTTCTTTTAAATAAATGATACAAGGACCTAAAAGTTGACATAATTATGAACCTAAAAATATGTGAATTATAAAATAAGTGGGTCGTTATCTGCATCCATCAAAATGATGTCCTTTATTTTTAGGTTCACTTTTAGATCCATGTATCATTTCTCTTTCTTTTATCACTCACATATAAAAAATACATTTCCTTCATGGCTCAAGCACACTTTTTTTTTAAACCCCACAAGTTTATTTTATTTTACAATTTTTTCAAACAAAATAATTTTTCATTAAATGAAAACAGAGTTACAAATTAAATAATAATACATAAAATAAAACTAGAAATTGCAATTTTTTAATATTGTAATTTACCATACTTTTTACTTTTTTAAAACTAAAAGTTTCATATTTCTCAAAGATAAAAAATAAAAAATAAAAAATGAATAAATAAATAAAAGTTAGTCTTCTACTTCACACACACCATAAAAACACACATAAACCCAAAATAAATAAATAAATAAATAATAAACGTTTAAATCAAAAAAATCAAACATTTTTCTCTTTGGCTCAAGCCATTGACTTCATGAAACTTTTGGTGAGGGGGTCGGTGAGATGGTGGCACTATGGCGCCTCGCTACTTATGAACGGCGCCTGCTTCAAGCCATTGCACCCGATATTCTTATGTAATTTATATTTTCATGGCATCTTCCAACCTTTTTTTTTTACTAACTTTTACTTTAATTAGACATTTAGGCCCGTATGATGAATAAGCTTTATTTTTTGAAAGAATAACAAAACAAAATTCTCACTCATATAAAAATTTTCTCAAATTAATAGATGCTTTAGTTATGGGATTGATTTGCACACAAAATTTTTTGATAAAAACACCATTTTGTACAAGTTGTATAGCACACCGTACAACACTGTAATGCACAGGGTGTGGTGAAAGTATAAAAAAATATTGTGTGCAAATCAACCCCTTTTAGTTATACATTAGTTGATAAAAGTCATAAAACTATCAGATCTTGTAACTTGAAAGTTATGATAATTATGTACACGATTAGTATGCAGCTAGTTGGGAACAAGAATATGTTAATCGAGTGTGTTACAAGATAGAAGAATGTGTATATTCGATCAATATATGGTGACAGCTAGCTAAAAGCACAAAAATGACCCGACAAACTCAAAACTAACTTAGCAACCATTATTTTAGCCAAAGACATAATAAATGACTATCGGGTCACTGCCATCAAACATTTTCCTTATATTTAACATTATGGAATATTATGATTCTAGAACATTTCAAGAACCATAAAGTTGATCTTGACAGATACTAAATCATTTGTACTAGAATGACCAAAACAAAACGAGTTGACCAACACATTCATTGAACTATAACTATAGACGAGAGAATGCAAACTAAAATTTCTCTTTGGACAACCAGACAATATTGAAGTCATCGACTAGATGGATCATGAATGCCCTTCAAAGCCGGCTTACTCGAGAGCCGGCTGCCAAACTCGTTCGACATGTGATCTTAGAGGGTAGGGGTTTAGGTAACTTAACCCTTGTTCAGGGGCGGATGTAGCCTTTGGCTACATGTGGCATGTGCCACATATAGATTTGACATGTTAAGTGTAATTTTTTTGTATGCATTAATTTTATTTTATTTTTGTGTTATATATATACATTTACACATTCGGTTGGCTGAAATGGTTAATTAACAAGCCCAGATAATTTGGAAAAACAAGCAAACTAATTTAGCACAATGGTTAATTAATCATCAGTCATTTGTGTTGTCTATTTGAATGGGATTCAATTCAAAAAATGTAAACCAAAGGAGCAAAACTCAAATTGGCGAGCCCCACATGAATTAGAGATTTTTTTTATCGACACCTATTGTTGAGATTGTTGAGCTTGTTTGTAAGGACAAAAAACATAATTTGTTGTAAGCCGATCGAGGTAACTTTGTTAAGTTAGGGTAAAAAAGAAATTTGTGTCACACATACTTAAAATTTCTGGATCCGTCAATGCCCTTGTTAATAATGAGTCAACCTTGCAAACATCTTTCTAAATTTTTTACTTGTAGGCTCATTTGTAATTAAAATCTTAATCGTTTAATGTTTCATAGTAGTTAAAAATTTAAAATTATAGTTCAACAGAATGACCTGAAAATGGGTCTAACATTTATGAAACCAAAACTTCGAATAAATTAAAATGTTGCTAGGTGCAGCCGTGCAGTGTTTTTCTTCTTTCGAGTTGTTGACTTGTTGCTACCTTTTAGTTAAACTATTTGGGCCGTAATGCCATATTGCTGCAGGAAAGTAGCCATTTCTAGTTTGGGCTTCTCAATTGGGTATTCTACTGTTGTAACTTGTCTTGTAATGTTATTGGTTCATGGTTAGCCTCAGCCCATTCACCTAATATTAAAAATGTTGTAGAGCAAATTACAAACACTTGACCAAAACATCTTTAACTCAACTACAATACTAACCACGCTTGAAGCAACAAACTAATAATTTCAATGAAGATCTCAAGGTTGATCAATCAAATGTGATATTGTGAAGCATGACACACTTTTTACTCAACTTCACATTGAAACGCTTTTCGTTTGACAATAGCTACTGCTTTGGACCAACAAAAAAAAAAACTTGTCATTGAACGTCACTTCGTTTCTTGCTAACCAAATTTGCCAAATAACATAAGGACCAATTAATTTCCATACGTTGCGAAAGTTTGTTGGCATACCTTCACTCCAATCTTGTTCCACTATCTGAACAAACTACCCCAAAACACAAATGACCATTTGCAATGCAACAAGTGATCAACTATTTCTGTAGATGAACCGCACCAGGAACATGTTGCATGATTGATGTCTACTATGATGTTTCTATGAAAAAGTAAATGTGTTACCGTAAGCCTTAGATTTTTGAAGGAATACCTTTTGTCCACATTAATCTAAACCATTAATGTGTGTTTGTTGATGTAGCACTTTGTATGCCATGATGATAAAGTTGAAGACTTTGTTGGTTTCCATGTTATTATATCGTCTACGAATGGTTAGATAATAATGTGATGTAGGAGTGTGAACAAGGCTTCCGGTTGGGACTTCTGATCCGAGAATGTCATATACACCTATATAAGTTGGAACTTAAATTCAAAATCAATTGTTTGAAAAACACATCACGCTATTATATATACAGCTAGGCTTAATACAAGATTTAATATTATTAATAGTTACATAGAAAAGTTATAATAATAGCCCTAGCTATATTTAAGAGGTTAAGGCAACATTTAAGTTGCTGTAAATTTATAAGAACTGAATCAATCACCTGTAAATGACAATCTCAACCATGTATCATAATTTAAAGGGTTTTGCTAACGACAACCCTTAGGGTTGTGTTTAACAAGTTTATTTTACTACAATTCATTGTAATGACTTGAATCATCCAATCACAATCAATTGTTTATTGTGGTTTCATATTTTTCGGGATTGTGCCCAATCACAATCAATTGTTTATTGTGGTTTCATATTTTTCGGGATTGTGCCCATCTTTTTCGGAATTATCAATCAATCATAATCATTCATTCATGATTATCAACCATCGTTTTTATAAACTGGAAAACTGAAAAACTAAAAACTAGAAAAACAGAAAACTAAAAAACTCAAAACTGAAAACTGAAAAAGTGAAAAACTGAAAACCTGAAAAACTGAAAACTTGAAAACCTGAAAACTTGAAAACCTGAAAACCCGAAAAATCGAAAAACTGAAAACAGAAAACTGAAAACAAAAAACACAAAAGTAAAAGCAGAAAATCTCTATTTATAAAGCATGAAGACAATTAACCGTGTAACCGACCACAAAATATAGTCACAGGGCACCCGCTGCCGCACTGCGCGGGTACCGTTCTAGTTTTTTATCAATCATATATCATCTTTACACATTGCAATATCTTTTGATTCGTTAAAGTATGAAACTTTGGGAACCCAAAATATATATACGAAGTTACAAACTGAGACGAATGGAGATTTTTTTTTTTTTTTTTTTTTTTTTTTTTTTTTTTNTTTTTTTTTTTTTTTTTTTTTTTTTTACACAAAGCACATAAAAGAAAGGTTTTAAAACCTGAGTCGACCCCACCTGTTCAACCGGTTAGGAGACTGGGTCGTATGTGGCCGAGTTTTTGCTTATTTGAGAACCGAATTGAACTAAATTTTTTTATTGACCGAGTCGACCCGTTTCATAAACCCGGTCGGTTCATATTTTTATTCTTTTTTTATTTACTTTAAACAACAGAAACCTTTCCCCCCTAAAACTAGCAACACCCTTTTGTCATTTCATTTTCACTAAACTCATATTTTGTGTTAGGTTAAGTTTTATTTGTATGGACACATATTATGATTTGGAAAGTTTATAGGTAAACTGAAAAATTAAAGCGGTGATGACTGATATAGTTAAGTTTTAATGAAACAACAAATTAAAGTTAAAAAAAAATGTTGATGTTATATTAGTTTGCTTTTAAAAGATAATTAATAAAGATATGATTCTAAAACACCGTAGAGTCAACTCATTTTATAAACTAAAACTATATATCTGTTGTAAACTACAGTTTCAAAGATATCATGAAAAATATGCTTATATATATATCTGGTTTAACCTGACGATCGAACCAGTAACTCAACGCGTCAATTAAAAAACCGGGTTTTAAAAGGTACATGTCATTACAAGCACGAAAGTGCCAAAAACAAAAGAAGGGGGACAAAAGAAAAAGTCAGAATGAGTTGAATAAGAAAAGCGCCAGATTTATAAAATGCCAAAATTTCTTTTTCTTTAATTTGTAAGAAATCAATATATATTCAAATTGTGTTTCATATAATTAATGGAGATCACGTTTAATTGAATCAATAGGTACGCCTCTTAATCCATCAACATTTTTTCAAATTTCATACAGGTAATTTCAATTCTTTTCTATCTGCATTTTTTTTTTAATGATTTGATCTTTTGTTAGATTTTAATTGATTTGATTATTTATTATGTTTTTGGTAATTGATTACTGGTTGATTCTATGTTTACTGATATTAAATTTGATGTGGTTTGGTTTTTTTTTTAAAAATATATGTAGTTGTTTGCCATTAGGAAATATTGAAACGAAATCTGCAATGCTTTCGATTACAGACATTGCCGCGTTTTATGCGTCGAGACCTTTTTAATGAAAGAACTAGGATCATAAGAAATATTAGCATTTGTGTAACTGTTCAGCGATAACGGAGAAAAAACTAGGATCATAAGACGCTGCATAAGTTTCTGTTTATGATCATTAGTGGTTACATAAGTTTGATGTAAAATCTTTTGCTTGATGTCCCATTTGGCATTAGGTATCGAGCGGGATAATTTTGGCCAATGAAAATCCACAAATCATAATGGAGAAAAAATGTTACTTACTGTATGTTTGCTAGAGAGAAATTGCTTGGATTAAAAGTCCAACTCGACCTTACTCATCTGTTGTATCATGATACCATCTATGACCTTATGTAAAACGGATTAATGTTTACCACAAAGTGTGAAAGCTCGCTAATTTTTATTAACATGAGTCCTAAGATTAGAACACCCAATGTAGCTGTTTTGCTGATTAAAACATAATTATCTTTGTTCCCCATTGTCTCAGCAAATGTAAATAGCAGTTTTGCTGCATGAAATTGACGTACCTAACACAAAAAGAAACTGAGTATATACTTTTCTAAGTTGAGTAAATTTCAGCATACACTCTGTGTTTTAACACATTGCAGCCGTCACTCTTGTAAATACTAAAAAATCATCTTGTTTTTAGGTTTGATACGTTTTATTAGGATAACTGTAACCGATCATGGACCCACCTAAAGCAGCAGAAGTAGAAACCAAAACTGAGAAACCCGATGAAAAGAAACCTGCTAAAAGCTATGATTGTGGACTATGCGACACCGAAGTTGTTTACAAAATAGCCCAAGAACTCCTCCCAGGATTAGCCTCAGCATGTGTCGACAACACTACTGGTGGCCTTTTCACAAGTGCTGGTTCAGTAGCTGTCGATATGAGAAAACAAATGACTGATTATCTAACACTAAGAAGCGAAACATACGTTGCTGAGTTCATACTCTCGGAAAATGCCTCTAACATAGAAATATCAGAACACCCTTATGATATAATCCTTAATCTCATTGATGATTTTGCTTCTTCTAAAACAAACATGTTTAGTCGGGTTTCTGAGTGGGTTTTAAGTGACAGAAGAGAAGATCGAATCGATGATTTTGTACAAGAAATGGAAATTAACGGTTTCTGGTTATTAGCTCGACGAGAATGTGTTGCCTCAATGCTGCTTAAGAATGTTGACTATAAGAACACGTTTCATTGTGATATGGTATGTAGCTCTGAGGAAGAACTTGTTAAGCATAGATCAGAATGCAAGTTTAGACCTATGGATTGCACAAATGAAGGGTGTTCAACTAGGTATTGTGCTGCTCAAAAGGAACATCATGAAGCGGTTTGTCCTTTTATGATACTCCCATGTGAACAGAAATGCTCGGATTATGTTATGAGGCGTGAGATGGATAGGCATTGTGTAACTATTTGTCCAATGAAACTTGTAAATTGTGCGTTTTATACAGTGGGGTGCAAGTCTAGTATACCTCGGTGTAATGTTCAGCAACATAATGCTGACGAGTTATCTTCTCACTTGCTTTATATCATACGGTCAGCTCATAAGGAAGCAGCTGAAGGAGATCTAAAACATAGGGTGGAACAAATTCGCAAAGTGAGTTTTATTCCCTTTTTCTTTTCATTAAAAAGATTTTGGGGTCTATGGGGTGTTTGGATTTGTGTTTTGGAAATGATTGTCTGATTATTGCGACTTTAAGTTGCAATAAGCAGTTTTACTGTTTGGAAATGATTATCTGATTTGCGTTTTCGATTTGTGAGTTTTAACCCGAATTCACAAAACGTCTCTTCTGTTTTCGTAAAGTGCCTTTTTTTAATCAAATTATCTGGATTTCGTATTGGACTACCTGATTTTGATTAATCACTTAATCATTTTCAAAAGACTCATCCAAACACACTCTTAGTGGACGAGAAACATCTAAATTTCCCTTTGTGGCAGCTATCAAATATTGAAAAGTTGACAAGAGCACGTGATGCAAGAGCTCTGACTTTTTTGATCAAGGATGCTGAATCAAAGCTTGGACCACTAGAAGTCAACACCAAGCCAAACACTAGCGAATCCGTTGAGTTACCCACCCGTGAGGATAGTAATAAAACGGAATCACCCACAAAAACTGTCCCAGCGGTAGTCAATGATAGCTCTGACCCACCCAACAAAAACGAAACAAGGTCTTCAACTGAAAAAACTGCCATACCAGAAGAAGATACCAAGTTACCGACCAAAGAAGTACAACCAGAGTCAGCAAATGCCGACTCACCAGTCAAAACAAAGGAAGGCAAAGATAAAGAGGACCCAGAGAAAAGTGGATCGCCGATAAAAGGAACTCTTGAGGAACAATCCCAAAGAGAGAAAGAAGATACAGTACGGCCACAAACAGAAGAAAAGGTCGTTGAGCCCATAAAATCGCCAAAAAAAGAAACAG
>LBNU01009266.1:13211-26031 GCA_014162995.1 Artemisia annua | reverse complement strand
AAGCTAGCTCAAAAAGCCTAACCAAACCATCCATTACACTCACAATAACTTAACAACCAAAAATAGAAGGTAAATAAAACCAGCATCAATGACCCTTAAATAGGAAAAAAAAATAAAAAAAAAAAAAAAAAAAACTAAAAAAAAAAAAAAAAAAAAAAAAAAAAAAAAAAAAAAAAAAAAAAAAAAAAAACTTAACAAGACTAATACGATTCAATCCGAATCTATAGATAAGATATAAATTGCAAGTTCAAGCAAAGTTTTGATGATACAAGGAAAACAAGAAGTCATGCAACAATCATCACATTTCTACCAGAATTTAAAATATTCGGGCAATGACAAACTTTGCATGCTTCATACTGCGATCTTCCCTCTCGCTGATTTGTCAAACTCTTGCATCCTACACTCTTAGCTGTCAAAAACCGAAAGTTAGATGTGTGGCATCCATAAAAATTTGCTGTTTTCAGATGTGATTTAATAGATACGACGCCATAGGTCTTTGGGTAATAAGATAATTCTAATGATCAACACTAACCTTTCATCAGTCTCGCACTTCATGCTTTCGGGGCGTATTTGTCCCTCAACCGAGTCAAGTCAGCATTGAATCCTTGCTCTAACTCGACCTTGTCCTTCAGATACTTGTTTTGCAACTCTGCCATCTTTTTGTCATGCAAACTCATTAACTTCTCCCTCTCTTCCTCAAACACTTTCATTTCTTCAAACTTCTCGTCCCTGTATATACAATAAAAAAAACAACGATCTCAAGCACGCTACAGTAAGCGTTGGCAAAAGAAACATTATTTTGACCCCCTAAGGCCCCTAACACGTACCGTATTACTGAAATGCAATAGGTTCGTCAGTGTGTTGAGGTGGCAATTTCGATGCATATACTTATTAATGGGTTGATCTTGGTTTAAGTTCTTATCTCTAACGGGTTAAACTGTTAAACTAACGGAAAGTCAACTCAACAAGAAACAGGCCAAACATGGTTCAAAGTCGCCCAAAGTGTATATTTTATGGCATAAACCTTCTATATATTTCTCATGTCTATCTGTGGACATTGAGAAATACATGTATACTTACTACATCTGATGGCCTTGTAACGTGGACTGTTATGAGTTTTTAAACTTATAATGGTTCATAAAGTAGGTATCCAGTTGTGTAGGGTAAGTAAGTATGGTGGGCAGTGTATGAAGATTGGAATAGTGAGGAGTGAAAGATGAACCTACTTGGTCCAAGCTATACACTGCCAAGGAGGTAATGGATGGTACTCACTGTAGGGTGTGTGTTCCCAGTTTATGTGAAGCCATTGTAGTAAATGGAAATGTAGCATTGCTGGTATAGCCCCTACAGTGGAGATGTTATGGGTGCCTAGTGAAGCCATTAACCTTCTCTTTTATACTTACTGTGGGTGCTGGTTGAGTGAGTATAAGAGGGGAGGTAAGATGGAAATGTAAATAGATGGTGTATGGTGCAGTTTATGGTGAATTGAGGAATGTACTGTGTGATTGCTGGTAGCATTGGTTTGCTCTGTTCTGGTTATAGAAATTGCATCAGTTATAGCTGATGTCTTTGGAAGATATTGGACAGAACAACAATTTAGTTGTATGCTTTAGCTGTGATTAGTATTTGAATTGGGGAATGTCCAATTCTTAGTATTCTGTTTCCCATAAGTTTTGTACAAACTATTTTGGAAAGTTAATATAATTCACCTTTGCACCAAAAAATTATATATTACTGAAAACGTACTTTTATTCTCAAGCATCGATTTATTCTCAACCTTGATATAGTACATCTTGTTGCGATGGGAAACCAAATATGTCCCACTGATAGTTGACATATTCTAGCCCAAGAAGTGACTACGTCATTTGCAGAAATCATGTGATATAATAATATGTTGTTTTACTAAAAAGATCAGTCATTGGCCAAAATACCTCTTCTGAGGATCCGCATTGGAAAAAGTTTGGTCAACCCTCCTGCGCTCTTCCTGCATAAGCTTATCAAAATGGTCTTCTTCTCTATTCCTGGCCTCTTGGAAACCCTTCAACAGGTCATTGTAATGCTGCTCTTGGGAGTCCATCTATTACATGACAAGATGTAAATTACTCAAATGCACATAAATGTAACCATAATCTATAAAAAAAACAAAATACAAGTATCTAGTGGCAAGACCGCAGTAATATGTTATAAAAGGTACCTCTTCTTGGTTCTGCTTGTGTAAGCTTTCTGTTCTCTCCCTCACAACACGATATTGTACTTCACTTTCCCTTAGCTTTTTAGACAGCAACACATTTGACTCTTCCATTGCTTTTGCATGCCTTGCGTCTTTAGCAGATTTGTCTTTATAGAAATTCAGTAGCTGATTATCTTCTTTCATTTGTTTCAACTGGTTTACATAGTATTCTAGGTATGAAACCATCTCAAACTTTAGCTTTGATTTCCCTTAACAAAAATAGAACAAATGAAGCTTAATACCAGACCTTAAGAACAAAAAGGGCTTTACGACAAAAAAGAAAGAAAGAATAATGCAGACCTTGACAATGTTGATTAAAGATATCCATGTCATTTTTTGTAGCCATGTAGCCATATAACCGACGTTTACCTCCAGGGAGAAATAGAGCAGGGCGATAATCCCACGCATCTCGGTGTGCGCCTTGCTGTTCAAAGTGTTTGCTTAGACGCTCAGCCTCTGTGTATCCTACAGCCGAGGACTCGAATATCAGCAAACTCATTCCTCTGTGGCCTTTAGGCCCATAGGAATGACGTGCCTTGACTGCCGCAAAATTCGGGAAGTAATCCAGAAGCTCTTGGTTACCCATGCCAATCCACTGAAAGCAGAGTTTCAAATTAGTAACTTCAACAAGACACAAACAACATAACTAATGGTATATATACCTTATCATTTTCATCTTGTTCAAGAAGCGTATTCATTATAATGACCATCGGTGGCCACACTATCTCCTTGTCTTTGACTGTTTCATTGGGACCCTCCCACTGTCCAAACGATTCGCCAGCTGGTACAACCGTGGCCCCCTTAATCCGCAACTCTTCCTCCAAAACTTCTGCAAACTCACGATGAAGCTTGACTCTTTTGGAGCCTATTCTTTTGGCATGCGATATAAGATACTGTAGACTCTTGTACCAGTCAATTGCACCGGGACCATTCTTACAAGNTAAGAAGTAAGAACAAAAAGAACTTTACGACAAAAAAGAAAGGAAGAATAGTGCAGACCTTGACAATGTTGATTAAAGATATCCATGTCATTTTTTGTAGCCATGTAGCCATATAACCGACGTTTACCTCCAGGGAGAAATAGAGCAGGGCGATAATCCCACGCATCTCGGTGTGCGCCTTGCTGTTCAAAGTGTTTGCTTAGACGCTCAGCCTCTGTGTATCCTACAGCCGAGGACTCGAATATCAGCAAACTCATTCCTCTGTGGCCTTTAGGCCCATAGGAATGACGTGCCTTGACTGCCGCAAAATTCGGGAAGTAATCCAGAAGCTCTTGGTTACCCATGCCAATCCACTGAAAGCAGAGTTTCAATTTAGTAACTTCAACAAGACACAAACAACATAACTAATGGTATATATACCTTATCATTTTCATCTTGTTCAAGAAGCGTATTCATTATAATGACCATCGGTGGCCACACTATCTCCTTGTCTTTGACTGTTTCATTGGGACCCTCCCACTGTCCAAACGATTCGCCAGCTGGTACAACCGTGGCCCCCTTAATCCGCAACTCTTCCTCCAAAACTTCTGCAAACTCACGATGAAGCTTGACTCTTTTGGAGCCTATTCTTTTGGCATGCGATATAAGATACTGTAGACTCTTGTACCAGTCAATTGCACCGGGACCATTCTTACAAGAAGGGCAATGCCACTGTCGGTCTGGTTCACTGATTTCGTCAACCGTGAGTTTATCCAGAGTAGTGAAGAATTCAGCAAACCATTTATTCTTCTTCCTTTCCTCGTGGCTTTTTGGGCTCTCATCAGAATCATCCTCGTCACTCAGAAGCTCGTCATCAGATTCATCAAGATCCTCAGTCTCATCGTGATCTTCAGCTTCGTCTTCCACAGAAGCAGGCTGAGGAAATAAGGCGTTAACGCGCTTCCTGTCCCATCCACCCTGAAGAGGTGGACGAATTGAATTTAAGGCGGGATTGTAGTTGTTCCCATAGTTTCTGTTCATTGGTTGGTTGTTAAAACCACCTCTTCCACCCATTTGGGTTGCCCGTGCATTGTTTGGAGGCCTCACATTCACATTCCCCCGTCCACTGGTTCTATAAGGATCAGATTGACCCCATGGGTTTGCTTTCGGATTCTGAGAAGCCCACTGGTTGGAACCAGTACCATTTCCAGCTTTGTTTTTGTTCTTTTTAGAATAAGTCGCCCAGCCACCATCCTCGTTCGAACCCAGGTTCACATCCTGAACTCCCTGGTTCAACTGATCCACATCAAAATTAGAACTCGTCGCTACGTTCTTACCCTTGTTGGACTGACCACCTCCTCTTTGATAACTCATTTCACTGCAGATAGATACACAAATGTTGAGAAAATCCTCATTTAAATTCTGTATAGGCAACAATTAGAAACAAGGAAGAACAAGGTGTACCGCATGTTAATGACTATCAGTTTAATGTACTTCTAAGTAAAGTACTAATTTCAAATTTGATCAATTTTAGCATTTAACATTATCTGTCATAACTAGATCCTAAAAGTAACTAGTAATTGCATATAGACAAAGCCATAACACTAACACAAACATACGGTTATCCTATTACCACTATCTTATTGTATGCAAGTGTCAATTATTCGCCGTTTAGAAACCTGCATCATCACTCAAGAAAGTTGGTTCGATTTAGGTAGTTTTGTGGGCTAGTCACCACTTCATGGTTTTAGCATTATATTAAAAGAATATCATTTTCTTTGTTCATTTCCGGCTAGAACAAAAAGAAACAAGTAGTGATATACCACTATACCCGCTTTTGCACTTGACTTGCAAGAGATACAAAACCGTGCACTATAGTCATAACTTAACTATTAAACATTCATTGCGTAACATACACAATAACACACTACCACATTGTGATTATAAGTAGAAATTAAACAAAAATGAAAAGTCACAAAAAATAACAATAGAAATTGAACCAAACTCATGTATATCATATATGATCAAATGAGAATTAACTTTTTTTCCATCTCTACTGAGAAACAACTTACTTAAATCTAAAACTAAGAAAAACCAAACTGTAATATATGTTTACAAAAGGATAAATAAAAAAACAAGTAACCTAAATTGTCAATCCTATGTTGTTAAACCATACATATACTACTTGATAACATTGGACAATTATTTATATGAGTTATAGAAGATTAATGATCAGACCATTATCATATATATATAAATACAGTATCACAAAGATGAAACTAAATTCACTGATCATATATAATATATAACAAATATACCTGAAGAGGATAAACAGTAATTGTGTGAGAAAATGGTGGAGAGGTTGAAAAGGGTTTGATAGAGAGAATCAACTTTAAATAGAGAGAGTGCATGTGAGAGTCTTTTTGACTTTGGGTCGTTCAAATTTCAAAAACTTAATTACAAAGATATCCTCTTGACTACAGTAATATTTAACCTTTTATTTTTATTTTTGTGTGTGTGTGTGTTACCAAAATGAAACCAAAGTTCTAACTATTCATAACTTGTTCATCTTGTTTTATCAAACATGGTGACGTCTTGACTCATGAGAGACTCAAGAATCGCGTCTTCATTATTGTCATAACAATTTTACTCCATATGGGGATTTAATATTTCATATATGGGTAATGCTAGGCCTTTATCAGTGTTTGGTTTGAAGTTTATTTGGTTCTTTTTATGAGTTAGTCAATAGTTTTGAGGATATTGTGCTAGCTTTTATATTTTGTTTTGTTTTTTCTTGGGTCTCATCCTCTTTTAATTAACTTGTTAATTGGGATGAGATGTCTTGTATTGTATTTCTTTCGTGGTTTTTATAATATGTTGCCTTTCAAAAAAAAAAAAAAAATTCATGTAACTCGAGCGGGGTTCTAAAAGGCGCGTCATGGCGCCTTTAAAGTAAAAATCGAAATTGAACCGCGATAAACAAAGTTTTTGGTTTCCGGTTTTCTTCGCTTTCGAGTTTTTATGGTTTCGGTTTGAACAGTTAGGCTTGGTTTGTCAGTTTCTCGGGTTTTTGAACACCCGGGTTCTTCCAATTCTCACGAAATACACAAAAAAATGGAAAACTTTATACCTTTGAAAGTTTAAACAATGCTACCATCGCAATAGTTGGACAATGGACAGTGTAGCATAGTTCAAATCCTCGTCAATATCTATACTATCTATAATGGAAAAATGGTCAAACTTGAAAAAGTTGAGTCTTGAAAGTTGAGTATTGAAAGTCAAATGTGAGAGAAAATTAATGTAATTAATACTCTTATTAAAACACCCCATTACTTAAAAGTACAATGATTTATTCACATTGTACAACCAATTAAAACAGTATTCTACAAATTATAATACAACCAATTAAAACACAAGACCGGCTGGACCCGGGACGCGTTCAAACCCCGACAGATGACCCGTTTTAATTTGACCCGTGTTTCGACCAACCTAGCAAGTTTGACCCGGTTTAAATCGACCCATTTTCGACCGAACGTTCAAGGGTTGAAGCCACGCCCGGGTCGAACCGGGTTTCACAAAACATTATTTTTCGTTTATAACTTATAAACTTTTTTTTAATTCAATAGACTATCTGTCGCTATAAAATCCCGTTGCTAGTGCACGGGTACTCTTCTCAAGGTAATGAAAAAGGTAAAAAAGGATGCATGTAATATAGAGTATCCTATCAATTTTCACGGAAAAACATATACTCCGTAGTTGGTCAGTGTAGCATATGTTACGTGTCAACCTTTAGGTACACAATATCTTATCTTACCATCACAAAGAACGCGTAAAAAATATAATCATTTAAAGATGAAGGGGTTCTCCTTCATTCTCACGAAAAACTTAAAAATAAAAGTGTAGTAAGAGAGATACAAACAATGAAGTAAAAGTTGGTACATAGGCTGAGCAAAACGGACCGGATGGACCGACCGACCGACAAAACCGACCGGACCGACCGAACCGGGACCGGACCGACCACATTCGGTCGCGGTCCTCGGTCTAAGCTTTTTGGCTAATTCGGTTTTCCGTCGTCCGGTCGGTCCGGTCCGGTCCGGTCCGGACCGACCAAAAACCCGAAAAAACTTGCCAAATCTTGCCTAATTGGACCGGACCGACCGAAGACCGACCGACCGACCGACGAGACGGACCGACCCACATGCGCCGGTCCGGGTCTCGGGTCTATGTTTTTCCGGTTCTCGGTCTTCGGTCCGGTCCGATCTTGGCCGTCCGGGGTCCGGTTTTTTGACCGTGATGCACCCTTAGGTGATCACATTGTGAGTCAACAAGATTCAAAGCGATACATGATTTCAACACAACATCCAATCCTCAAGTAAGTTATATTTTTTACTTTTATCCATTTTGAGGCTTTGGTATTAATGAGCCTTTAACAGATCACCCCCTTGGATAGGGTATGGTAACGACATGAACGCTATGGTGGAGCTAATTTTGAAAAATATTTATTTTATGACCCCGAGTATACATTGCACTAAACGTTGTATATTAAGAAATAAGTAAAATATATAAAACATATAAAATACATAGGGTCAAAAATTTTGAGCACATGGCCCCTCGTCGTTTTACAGTTCCGTCCGCAATGGTTTGTCATTATACCAACTTCATAATGAACAATGAATTCACATATTATGTAATGTGTGAATCGATAGTTTGTATATTTTTCACTTTTATTGTATCTCCTTTGTGTGTGTCACTTAATAGGATGTTAGTGATACAGTATGTCTAGAACGAATCTAAACTAAGTCGAATCGAATCAATGCTTAACATTATGGTTGAAGATTTGCTACGTTGATTTTAGACATACCAACCTGATTCATTTATATATAGGCCTAATAAAGGGTTAATGGTGGACCTAAGGCTTAAATACTTGGTACATGTTGCATGCACTGCACTGTACAATATTTAAAAGTCCTTAGGTCCACCATTAGGCCCTTTGTTAGGTCCACCAAAACATTATTCCGATTATTGAAAATCGAAAGTACTCCACATAAGTTTAGCACAAAAACATTAGGAAACCAATGCGGAGTATATTTGTTTGCTTAAAATAAAACTTCACGCCAGCGGTACGAATAGAGGGCGAGACGAGCCAGATTACAGCAGAGCCTGTGACGTGCGAAGCCTCCGAGCTGTGTTTAGAGCAGCTTTCCAAGTTTGGTTTCTCGGATCTGTTTTCACACAAGTGGAGGCGTGTGCAGCGCGGACCATTAGGCGTCTTGAGAAGGATGTAGGTAGGGGGCGGCGCTGGGTAGTAGGTACGTGTCACACTTTAGCAGATTCAATATTTATGTTAAAAGCAAATGAAGAAAAGAATCCTGCCGAATATAGACATGAGACAGGGATCTCAATCCTCCACCGATGGAGATCTGTACTTGGTATATGAGCGAAAGTGTGGCGCTTGCAAGTGTTTGAGTCTAGAGAGAGAACCCACCAGGAAATCAGAAAGTCTAAGAGTTGACTGATCGCTATCAGAGTCCTGATAGTCGGGGGGCGGGCCGGGACACGGAATTTCGAGAAGCAATAAACACATATTTACGTAACTAATTACCTTCTTAAATGAGATCGCTTAGTTGAAGCAAAAATACGAGTGACAATATGTCTAATTTTTTTTTTTTTTTTTTTTTTTTTTTTTGTATAGATGTGAGAAGTGAATTTATCAATGAGCACCGGTAGAAAATTATAATTCTTTCGTCTTAGTTTATATTCAAAAATGATTGTTACTTTGATATTTAGCCAATCAAAATAAATTTTAGTGGACAAATATGATATTTGATTGATAAAAAATATATTTACTGAAAACATATTTAAAATATGTACAATTTGAAAATGAACTTATAATTTGACACGAAAAGATTATATAATAAATGGCACAAGTTGGTGCGGGTAAAATAATTCATAAACACATCAACTAGAAATACCTTCTCATAGCAATTCTTTGTTCTTTGCTTGATTTGTTTCGGTTTGCACTACTCTTTCTCGAGTTTATTGCTTGATTTGCTCCATCAAGAATCTAACTACGTAGGTAATTAAACTTTCAAAATATTTGTTACTTTATCAATGTCATTAAAGATTGATATGTTGTCACTTTTTTTAACTAGATTTGCATTTAAGTCATTACTAATACTCGTATATTTTTAGGCACGACGCCATGTCATTTTGGTGCATAACCGCATCGTTTAGTTACATTTATCAAATTTAACTCAAAAGCATCCCTAAACATTTTAATTTTTGGTTACCAGCTCGCTAGTAATACCTCTATGGCCCTTTGTCAAGTAAATATGTAACAAACGAATTATATTAAAGTTAGCGGACATGAATTAATTTTTTGGTAATTTCTTGGTAATTTCTATCGCCTTTGTGAATGCCCCAGGTGATTTCTTGGCAATTTCTTGACTTGTCACATGAAAAAACCACATAATTTACATTTACATTTTCTACATTTCAAAACATATTTTCTTTGCTTGTCAAATTTTACCCTCCAATTTCATATATTACATTTTAGTCCCCCTAACACCACCACCTTTTATTCGAACGAATCAAAATTTTCTAGTCAGGTTATCCCAGACCAAGTCTTTCACTCATATATATGTTTTCTAATCGAGGTATCCAGTAACTTGGGATGACAACGGGACGGGGAATATCGGAGATCGTATTTACAATCCGCATCCTTATTTCTCACTCCCATCCCCATCCCCGCCCCATCCCCAACAGGGAATTATTTTACATTCCCATCCCCGTCCCTAACGGGGATCAGAGATCCCACGGGTATTCGGAGATTTTTTGCCCTTATGAATTAAGCCTAAAAATTTACATAACTAATCGAAAATATAAAGAATTGACCTATAAAATGTCTTAGATAGCATACACTGTACATAGTTGGATTAATTAAAATGTCATTCAACTTTAAAGTATAATATATAACGGGACATCACATATAATATTAAAATAGAGTGTATCGAATGAGTGTATTCAGACAAAATATTAGTTGGATAATACGTAGTAAGTGCTTAACATTTTAAAATACTAGTCATTAGGACCCGTGCGATGCTCTTCGGCACTTATTCTCGTCATTATATATCTAAGTTGTGATGGTATCACACCTTTTCTAAGTATGTGTTATATTTAAAATAGTTTATTGACATGTAGTATTGGGTACTTATTTTCATTATTATATAGTCATGAAGACCCGTGCGTTGCACCGGGCTGTATGTAAGTGTTCATAGTGTATTCTTCGGCCCTTATTTTTACTATTATATAAGTTGTTATGGTAGCACACCTTTTCTAAGATAGTTTATTGACGTGTTATATTGAGTACTTATTTAGGCTCTTTTATTTGATAATTTGAACTTGTGTATGTCATGGGGTTTTTTTTTTCTTCTTTTTTTTAACCTAAAACATAAAGTGCAAGGATTTATTTGTTATATTTGAAACTTTTTCTTTGAATGATGCACATGGGCTGTATAGAAGTGTTCATAGATTCAAAATACGTGCGATGCCCATGGGCTGTATAGAAGTTTTCATAAGGTAACCACATAGGCTGTATATAAGTTTTTATAGTGTAATCTTCGGCACTTATTTTCGTCATTATATATCTAAGTTGTGATGGTATCACATTTCTAAGCATGACACACATTTAAAATAGTTTATTGACATTAAAAGAGTATATGTGAAGAGACTTTTTTCAAGATGTTACATTGAAAAGAGTTTCTTCACATGTAATTTTTTAATATGCATAAGTTACATAAATTATTTTAAATATAAAGCGATGACATTAACGTTGGAGACCTTTTATATTCATCCCCGTGCGATGCACACAGGTTTGGACTGCCTCAGGACCCATGCAATGCACACATGTTGGATCTAATTGTTTTTTTCGTAATGTTCGGGACTAATTTTCGGTTCATGTTTGAAACTCTAATTTTTGTGAAAGACGGACTTCGTTGTTCAAATAAATTACATTATTAAAAGCGAAATATAAAACAAATTTCCTTTTTAACAAAACTATTAAAACATAAAACATTAAAGTAATTAGTATATTCAAGAGTATAAATTATAACTCGTATAATAAAAAATCAGATTCAATGACCCAAGTCTGAATCATAAACCCGCTCCATTGTTAAGATGATAGTGTGAAGATATTTTTATTATATACTACCATTTTCAATATGTAACATCGACATAATTTACACGGTCATATCAAATATCAAAGTCACGCAATATTCCAAGACGTTTAATTAAGAAAGTGACATTAACACACCGCAAGACAAAAAAACTACATTGAGAGCAAAAATATTAAAATACACCAACAAAGTATAGTAATAATTATTGACTAAAAATTGAATGTTTGTCACATTATTTTCAATAAACTTACTTGCTAACGAATCAATAGTATTAACCCGTTATCGGTATTACATGAAGTAAAATATTGCATGTTTAATTTGTAACGTACTATTAATATGAATGTTAAATATTCATTCCACCGGTGGCCGTGGTGTTGTTCTTGTTGTTGTTGTCTTTGTCGTTGTTGTTCATTAGACTTTTGCATGTTTGTTCTTGATACAATTTTTGTGACTTCTCGATCTCTTTCTTTAATGCTTCTTGACGCGCTACAAAAAACAATTAGATATAGTTGATCGTTAATAACTTAAATACAGTTAATCAATATATTGCATTTTCGATCAAAGTGAAAATGTTTGTGCATGTTCCACTTAATTGATAAGACAACGATGTATAGGATCTCTTAAACCATTAGAGAAGATGATGTTACTACCAAACCTCCTAAGCATCATATTTATGTCCTATATTGTTACACACACAAAACACACGTGAAATATACATAAAACAATATAAATCAATACGCTAAATAAGTAAGACGATATGATGCTTACTTTACAACCATAATAAGTTGTAGCTCAATACACACGCGGTGTGGAGGAAGTTATGATTTTTGACACATTATATAGTTGTAAAATATTTGTAACTCGTTGACGGGAAGGTAAAAAGACTAACCACTAATTGGTGTGTTTAATTTATGCATTCATGACATTTTTGGTTTGTATTCTTTGAGGTTTAGATTAATATTAGGCACTAAATGTATAGGTCATATGTACTTACCACTTAAGCATGAAACCTAAACCAATGTACTTACACATGAAGCTTCCCAATAGCAAAATCAATTCATGAGACATTTATTAACACCCCTTTGCATTTATAAGACTACTTAATCTTTTATTATATACGAGTAATTCAGACCCGTGCGTTGCACACGGGCTCTATCTAATTGGTCATAGTGTAATGTGCAGTAATTTTTTTCGTTATTAGACTTTTGTAAGTATGGCCTTAGTTGATCGGTAAATTTTATATTTAAACTTTTTATGACATATTAGTAGTTATTTATAAAGTTTATATTTTGTATTTATTCTCAAGATTGTAATATTATATTTAAAATTTTTATGACATATTAGTAGTTATTTATAAAGTTTAGATTTTGTATTTATTCTCAAAATTGTAACATCCCTATATTTTGATATAAAACTAATATGTAATCTTCGGTACATATTTTCGTCATTATATATCTAAGTTGTGATTGTATCACACCTTTTCTAAGCATGACACA